>QAXK01006717.1:0-10967 GCA_004335735.1 Chlorella sp. KRBP
TGCCATGCCGTGCCGTGCTGTGCTGTGCCGTGCTGCAGATCCTGGGCGTGCACTTGCAGCGTCGAGGGCTGCCCCTCGCGCCTGATGTGCATGTGGAGGAGATTGCAGCTATGACTATGGGCTTCACTGGGGCTGACCTTGCCAACCTGGTCAATGAGGTGTGTGCCTGTTAGGGGTTACTGACGGCACAGGGGTGTTCAGGTGGAAAGGTTTGGGGAAGCGGCGATGTGGTGTGTGGCATTGCTGCTAGGGGTTTAGGGTTCAGGGTCCCTAAACCCTAAACCCAAAACTCAAACCCTTTTCTGGTGCGTGGCTTTGCTGCTGTTGGCTGGTGAATGCTGGCCTGGCCAACCTGGTCAATGGTGTGGGTGTTTGTTGAGGGACTGCGTGCGGCTGGAGGGTTGCTCTGAGAGCATCAGAAGGCAGTGCATTGTTTGTCAGGCGGGCTGTTGTAGCGGCGGCATGTGTCTGATTGCTACACACACGCGCACTCGCATGCATACGGCCCATTCAACACGGCATGCGCCTCTGCTGTTGTCACCTATGCGCTTGCAGGCTGCGCTGCTTGCCGGGCGCACCAACAAGGCCTTGGTTGGACGCGAGGAGTTCAGCCAGGCAGTGCTGCGCAGTGTGGCTGGCATAGAGAAGAAGCGCAGCATCCTGCAGGGCTTGGAGAAGCAGGTAGTGGCGCGGCATGAGGTGAGCAGGGACTGCAGTGAGCAGGGCATGCACAGGGGGCACATGCATCATCAGGCTGTGGTGATGTCTTCCTGGCCCTGCTGGGCGTTTGCACAAAGAAGCATGGCATGCGCAGCTGCTAGCCGCAGAGGACGACGCAAACGCCCGCAATGTGCATTGAGGTTGCTTGCGTCACACTCTTGTAGCTCAGCATTGGGTGGGCGCTATGGGACACAGCTTGATATGGGGTTGCTGATGCTGGTTCGTCGCAGGTCGGCCATGCTCTGGTCAGCACAGCTGTTGCAAGGCTGCTGCCTGGCTCCGCAGCCGTGCAGAAGCTGTCCATCATCCCACGAACAGGAGGCGCACTGGGCTTCACCTACATCCCACCAAACACTGAGGACAGGGCTCTCATGTTTGACAGCGAGATCAGGGGCCAGCTGGCGATGCTCATGGGCGGCCGCGCGGCCGAGCAGTTGACATGCGCGTCAGTGTCTACAGGCAAGTTTGTGCCCACGCACTGCACACCCGCCTGTGGTGTTGGTCCCTGCTACAACTACTTTGCTGCGTTGCGTGCAACATATGTGTCAATTTGGATGCATGAAACAGCTTACACTGCAGCTGGTCGGAAGTCATGTGTTGAGGTGTAGCAGATCTGCTACAAGTGGCAAGGGCAGCTGCAGAACAGGCAGGAATTGGCATCGGGTTACTACACAGTGTACTGCATTCAAGCTGTGTGCTTGTCTAAACTCCGTGAATGGCAATGACCATATGTTAGTTTCCGTGCTATTACGACGCTGCAGGTGCCGTCGACGACATCCGTCGCGCCACGGACATTGCGCTGCGCAGCGTGAGCGAGTTCGGGCTATCAGCTGCGGTTGGCCCACTCAACGTGGGTGTTTTGGCAGCTGGAGGGTCAGATGATGGGGCCTGGCTCATGCGCGACAACGGTACAATGGCGCAGCTGGTCGAGGCAGAGGTGGGTTGTTCGGACTTGGTGATCGTCACTTCAAGGCACACTCACAGACTATTCGCATCTGGTACTGTGCTGCTGTGTCCATGTCCTGGTGTTGGGCAGAGCACCTTCTTGGCGCTTTGAAGCAGGCACTGCCCCGCATCATGGTGTTTGCCAGCTGCGCCCCTACAGCAGTACAATGCAGGCAAGCCTGGCCTACACATGAGCGTCCGCAGCCCCTCACTACTCAGGCTCCAGTCACTCACCAGGTACTCACCAGTCACTCACCAATCACTCACCAGTCACTCACCACCAACAACGCGCCTGGCCTGACTGCGTTGGATCGCTGCGTCTTGCTGTACTGCATTGCAGGTGAAGGCGCTGCTTGCAGGGGCCATGGCTGCGGCAGTGTGTGTCATCAGTGCAAACAAGGGCATCCACGAGGGCCTGTCTGCCCTGCTGACTAAGCATGAGCGCGTGGAGGGAGAGGCACTGGACCGCTGGCTGGAGCATGTCGTGGTGAGTATGTGACTCACATGCACACACCTTTGTGGCAGCCCTGACTGCGGCCTCACACATCTGTGCAGTGGCTTTATGACAAGTCTACTTCGGGTCCCAAAGCGACCCAATACTGTACTGTATTTTACTGTACTGTACTGTTCTGTACTGTGGTGTAGTGTGCTGTTCGTTTCCAAGGTTATGTGCCTGTGCACTCGTTCACTACGATCCTGGACCTGCATGTTGTCCTGATTTGATTTGCAGCAGCTGGTTGTCAGGGGTGGCCCATGTTAGCCGCCTATCACTGGTGGGCCGTTTGTTGTGGTCGGTGACTTTCTTTGACAGCAGTTGCACTTGTGTAGGCGTTGAGCTGGCTCAATGCACGAAATGTCCACCATGCTGCTTGAATTCTGATTCTGCTGCAGGTGCCTGACCTGCTGCGTGACTTTGTGGTCAAGGGTGCACTTCCAACAGCCTCAGCCCTTCAGGACGCAGCAGTGGTGCCCACGCTGCTTCTGGGGGACGCAATGCAGCACTTGAAGGACGCAGCAGCAGCAAGCAGGGCCAGCAGCGGTGGCGTCAGCAGCAGTGGCAGCAGCCGCGCTGCTGGTGGGATTGGGGACAGCAGCAGCAGCGGCAGTGGGGGTGCAGGCATCAGCAGCAACAGCGAGAATGGCTTCTAGGTTTGTTTGTGTCGAGTGACGCTCAGGTGTCTGTTGCCTGTGCTGTCTTGGTGCATGTGCTGTCTTGGTGATGGACAAGATGTTGACCAGTGGGTCATACTGCTGAATGCAGGAATGCTGTATGCAGCAGCAACCCACAGTTGTGTGTGGCACACGTTGACCATCGCTGGTGTGTCACAGCGCATTGCCACTTGTTGGCATTTGTGTAGACTGAGAGGAAACCCAGTATTCACGTGCGCATGCGCGTTGCTACCTGGCTGCCAGCTACATGGCTACAGTGTTGCTGTATGGGCTGCTCTTGTCATGCCTTGCGCGGCCGGCTATTTGGCGCTGTTGCAAGTCGGTGTAGTTTTGAAATGCAGTCAATTCGAGCTTCTCATACAGGGAGTGAAAGAACTGACCCCTCATCCCATGCATGTGTTATATAATGCATGTGTTTGCCACCTGTGCTTGAAACACTAGCAGTCACTGAGTTGGTCAGCAGTGAGTTGGTCAGTGAGTGTTGTTGTGCCAAGCAGCGTAGGCAGCAAGAGCATCAGACCCAGCAGCAGGACACTGAAGGACACTGCAGGACACTGAAACTACCATGCCACATTGCTCTCACGGCGCTCGCCCTCTGTTACAACTTGACTTGCCAGCCGCAGACACTCAGGTAAGGTTTCATCATCACACAAATGCATGTGTGACCTGTGAGTACGTCATGTAGGAGGTAAGCAGGCCGACTCAAACAAGCGCACTGCTTCACGACCCTTCAACACTCCTACATGCATCAGCACTGGCTGTGCAGTCAACTAGTCAGGTCAACACGTCATGGCGACGTTGTCACCAACAACCTGGCCCAAGCCTTGCCTTGCCACACTGTAAACGCCTTGCCACACCCAAGACACCCATCTGGACGACACCATGATCTGCCCTCAGGGGGCAACACACACATGTTATGTTGGTGCCCTGTCAAGGGCCCAAAATTGAGAATGGTGTGACCAATGTATGCAGTACTGCCAGTTGGGGCGGTACTGAGCATCATCACCATGTGTAGGTACCACTGATCCTGCTGAAACCCTCGAGCAAAACCCTTTGCAACTGTCTAGCCACATGCCTAGCCACATGCCGCCTCAGCAGTAGCACAGGGGCATCTCAAAACTGTTGCTGACCAGCTGACACATAGACAATGTGGACCTGTGGGGCAAAACTGCCTTGAAGCGGAGATGCAGGTCTGCATGCCCCTGTACTGTACACGAGCGGTTGGAAAACGTGTGTGTCATATGCAGCAACTTGACAATGCTCACAACTACTCCAAGCAGAAGTGAGGACACAATCAGAGCCAGGAAGTGCGAATGGACAACCATTGTCCGGTATGTCGCATGTGACATGCGCCAACCTACGAGCCACGGTCAAACCATGACAACATGCGTTCACAAACGCCCACAGGAGTGCGCCGGCAACAGACCACACCAAACCAACACAAGCCAACACAAGGACCCCTCCTGCCTGCTGCCCGACAGCTGATCTGCAAACCCCTTTGTTCCCTTCCCAAATACAGCAGCAGTCACAAACAGTCACGTACTGACCAACCCGCGTCAGAAGAAGGCACCAGCCAGTATGTGGTACTGCTGTGTGAGCAGTACACCGAAACAACAGGTGCGAGCCACCTACACAAGCCAGGTTGCCCCATACGCAACCTCATAAACATGTCACCACGCACTGCATGGCTAAACCCTCACAGCATGTGCAAGGGTTGAAGGTCTGTGCAGCACTGGTTTGAACCAAGATACACCTTCCAACCCCACCATTCCCACAGCAACCAAGACCTGTAACGACCGAACACAAGCAAACGACACACCCGTCGCTTCCAACAAACATCAACACGTGGCGCACTTGTGCCACAACACAACCACTGGCGCACCAGCAGCCAGAACATTGTTGTCCAAGTGTGCGTGTGTGTGTTCATTCATGCAGATGCACGTTGCGCAGCAAGGCCCATTGAGATCTTGAGCCTGCACCACCAGGAGCTATGGAAGGCCTCCCGCTGCCCTTCCAATCGAGCCTTCACAGACTCTTGCCACCACTCAGGCGCATCAAACAGAGGCTCCTGATCCGCCTCACCCTGCTGCTGCTGGGGCTGCTGCTGCTGTGGCTGTTGCTGCTGTGCGCCCTTGTGCGAGTGTGTCTGCTGCTGCAGCTGGCCTCTGCTGCTTCTGCTGCTGCCACTGCTGCCAGCAGTGTTAATCTGTGTGCCTGCTGGAACAGCGGAGGTACCTGAGCTTGCAGCTGTGGCTGCATTGCCAGCCCTAGCAGTGGCTTCTGGGTGTGCCTCGAGCCACTTTGCTACCCTGTCCCACGGTTGCCACTCTGATGCGTCCAGCTCCCCCAGACTGAGGGACAGAGACCCCTCACAGCTGCGGCAGCTGCCGTCTCCTGCGGCTGGAAGCAGCAACGAGCTGCTGCTGCTACTGCTGCGTGGCTGTGAGTAGCTTGCGGCATCTGCATTGCCCCTGTGCTGCTGCTGGGTTCTGTCACACCCTGCTCGCCAGCTGGAAGGCTGGTCGGCCTGCTGCTGCTTGCTGCTGCTGCTCAGGGTTGGCAGCAAGGGGGGTAATGCGCTTGCGTAGCTTGTGGGTAAATCACTGCTGCCGCGGGCACTGAGTGTGTGACGGCCGCTGCTGCTGCCGATGCTGTCTGCAGTGATGGGGACACAGTCTGTGAAGTGACGTATGCTGATCGCCCATGTGTCGGCAACAACCGCAGGACACAGTGGGTCCTGTGGTAGAGCTGGATCCAAAGCCACAGCTGCTTCTTCTTCTGCTGTGCTGCTGCAAGGCTCGTCAGCCGAACTGCTGCAAACAAACATGTCGGTGTGAGCCCCACTGCAGCTTGCCGAGTCAGCTTGCTCAGTGTGCCTGCTGCTGCTTTCAAGCCCAGCTGGAGCTGCAGCTGCTTGGCTGCCAGTCACAAGCTGCTGGAGCAGGCTGCTGCTGCTTTGTGGGTGTTCTACTGCAGTCACAGCAGCTGCTGCCTCTGCAGCAGCTGCAAATACATCGTCGCCCACATGACAGGCTGTACTGGGCTCTGCTGTCTCTGGGATGCTGCACAGGCGCGGCAGGTACATGCTGCCACGCAGCAGAGGTGATCCAGCGACACATACAGGTGGCATGGCTGCTGCCAAGGCTTGCATCGCTGCTGCAGGAGGTGGCAAGACAGTACGGTCACCACCAGGCACTGCTACCAAGCAGTCCATGCTGCTGCAAGTCCCGCTGCGAAGCTGCTAATGCCACGAGATGCGAAGAATCGGCTCTACAGGCAAATAACCGAAGGCAGCACAGCAGAACAGCAAGAGCAGAGGATGACTAGGCAGCTTGACACAGTGGTTACTGCAACAGGCGTTACCGGCACAGCGTCGACGTGCACAACTGGACGATGAAGCCAAATAGAAACCATTGCAGATAATGACAGAACAATGCCTGATACCGTGCTTACCGTGCCTTGACCCGGCCTATGTGTCGAGACCGTGTGCGTGGGCGTTGCTACTCTGAATCCGAGTGTGCTACAGGCAATGCACAGGGTTGATAGCGTTCAATGCGAGTGACAAGTCTCCTGCAGAGGCGGACCTGGTCCACTGGCAAGTGTTTGGTCGTTGAGGCCAAATCAATGGCGAAGTGGACAACACTGCTCCATTGCTTGACAGCGCATTCCGTCCCGGTTGCCGTCAGCTCATACCAGCTTGATTGTGCACTACCACCGCCGTGGTAGTGTTGTCATGTGTTATTGTATCGGAGATGTTGAGCGGACTCGCGCATGCGACGTATACTGTGCTCAGTTCATTGCAAGTGTGTGTTTCATAACTTATTGGAGTCTTTGCAAGGCACCAAGCAACCCAACACACACGCACCAGGTCTTGATCTGGTGGCCCTGTGAAGGCTTGTGAAGTTCTAGCCACCAACAGCCACTTTGCTCGCTGATACCGCCATTTATCATATTGTTGTATGATGATACATTTCGAGGCACTTATTGTCAAGCTGAAGTTGCATTCTTCCATGACAGCCTGTGTGCTGGCAAGTGCTGATGAGTGCTTTGCTGAGTGCTTAGCTTGAATGCGTGGTGATGGCCAGTGCACAGCTGCCCTAAACTGGACATTGCCTCAATTGCCAGGGACACAGGGGTGCAGGGGCATCAGCCAGATTGTTACCACTGTCAAACGCATGCAGCCGGTGGGCCCCTACCCCAAAAAGAGGCCTGCAAAGTCTCCCCACGACATGTGTTGAAGGCCTCCTGATGTCAGAGATTTCAATCCAGATGGGCTTGCTGCCAGCTCTTCTGCTAGTGTTGCTGCCAGCTCAGCAGGTGCTGCAGCTGCCCCACTGCTGCAGCCCAGGAGTGCTTGACGGCAGGCAGGAAAGCGCAGGTAGAAGCGCAGCACCTGAATCCACACATCAGGGGCCCCTCCCTGCAAACAACACGGAACAACATTTGCGAGTCACCTTGACACATGTTGTTTTCGGAAGCACAAAAGCAGCATGGCGCCAGACCTTCCACGTCAAGGGTCGCCATGAGATGCAGGCAGTAGTAGCTGGAACAGTAGTGCAGTCCAACCACTGTCAGCAGCTCGGTTGAGATGTATTGAACACGGGAATTGCAACTAGGGGGTGCAAAGGGGGTCAGCAGCAAGCAGTAAATGTTGTGTGTGTAGTACTGGCTGTGTCAGTTGGTTGTGTCGCTGGCACAAGTGACCAAATGCACGACCCAAGAGCACCCTGCCAGCGGCAACGTACCTTGGCCGTGCCTGTGACATTACCAGTGAGTGTCTAATTACTAGTGGACTGGAGGTGAAGGTGCTCCAGAGAGGTCAGGGCTGTGAGCTGCAGCAGCATGGGGTCCTTCAAATCAGGCACACCCACTATGACCAGGTTCCGCAGCCCTGTCAGCTGTGCTGCAGCACCCGCGAACTCTGCTGGTGCTGACGCTGCTGCATGCACTGCCAGGCCCGTCAGCGCTGACAGCTGTGACAGGGCATGCCAGGCTGTAGGTGGGGGGTCATACAAAGCGGCGCATGTCGCTTGCCAAGGATAGCAACAGCAGCTTCTCCAAGCCTGTCAATGTTGTGAGGTGCAGCAGCATGGGCGCTGTCAGGTCTGGGAGGCTCTCCAGTTGCAAACTGCGAAGGCCTGTCAGCTGAGCTGCCACACCTATGATGTCCTCTGCTGCTGCATGCGCTTCGTACACTGTCAGCTTTGTCAGCGCTGACAATTGTGACAGAGGGAGCAGGGCTGCAGCTGTGGTGACCTTGCACACTCCAAAGCCCAGGCTTCCAACTGCGGGGCAGCAGCTGCACAGCTGCTGGATCTGGTCCATGTGCATGGTTACACCATGGGCCAGAATTTTGCAAGGTGAGGGTAGTCAATACCTGGTCTGAACAGGATACACTCCTGAAAGTCGTCTCTTTTCTCAATCTGAAAAGTGCAAGCACTCGGAACGCAAGGGAGCGCAGGTTGGTGCTGGCTGTCAATGCTGTGCACGCAGCTGCTGGCGGCGCATCGCTCCCCGCAGAGGCGCGAAGCTGCAGGTACAGCCCAGTCAGCAACGACAGCTTGGATATCGCAGGCAGCAGCTCCTCAACTGGGTGGTTGTAGTATACCAACGACAGCGCCTGCAGCTGCGTCAGGCACTCAAGGGCCGAGGGCTGCATGGTATGGCATGAGAGGTCCAGGCTCTGCAACGCTGACAGGCAAGCCACTCTGCTGCTGGTGTCGTTGTCCAGGTTGGGCGAGTGGAGCGCCAGGCTAGTCAGCTGCGAGGATTTACTGAGGCCACCCAAGGCCTCTGCCGTCAGGCCATCGCTCTGAACTGACAGCTCCTGCAAAGCTGTGAGGCTGCTGAGGGTCAGAAGCTGCTCTGCAACCTCATGGTTGCTATACCCTGTCTGGTAGTTGAGGTCCAGGTGACTGAGCTTCATCAGCTGAGACGGCAAACCGCCCGGCACCCCACCACCAGGAAGCTTACGCAAACTGAGGTGTCCCAGGTTCGTCAGTGCTGATAGCTGGCTCAGGTGCTGAATGTCCACCTCGGCTGCCCAGTTTGCAAACCCAAGGCTGAGGCTTGTCAGCTTCAGGGCAAAGTGCAGCTCTGTGAGCTGTACGCATGTCCACGGTAACTCATTGGACAAGGTGTGCGTCACGATACGAAGGCATCGAAGCTGCGACAGTGCTGCTATGTGTTGGCTGCAATGGCTCCGCCAGGACCAGCCTGGTCCCTGGCAGGCACACGGCAGCTTTCCATGTCCAAGGCAGTCAGGCCTGTGCAATCATGCAGCACGCCTCGACAGGCACCTGCTGCCGCCAGCTGTACTGACACGCTACGAAGGCACAGCTCGCGCAGCTGAGGGCATGGCAGGAGGCTCAGCTGTGATGCCGATAGCTGCCATCCACCCTGCAGCGTGCCACGATGTTCAGGCTCGTGCTGTTGTGCTCAAGCCAGAGAGCGAAGCTCTCAATCGTCTCTGAAGTACTGCATTGCACTGCCACTCTGTTCATGGCTGCTGGCACTGCATGTTTCAGCTTGCTGCACACGACTGCAGTGCTGGCAAGGCTGCATGGGTCCAATTGCAATTTCTGCAGCACATGGCCCAAAGCTGCCTCTGGAAGCCGCAGCAGCTTGAAAGGTGAGTCACAAGAGTTTCTCAAACACCTTGTGTCGTTGTTTTTGCTGGCCATGACAGCTGAATGGCCACTGACAACACTGTGGACACCACGACAGTAGAAGACTCTTTGCTGCTTCCAGCCTGTCGCAGTGAATATGCACCGTAAACTTTGAGAAAAACAAAGAAAAAGGTGAGTTGCAGCTTAAAGGTATAACATTGCTGTATATTACACAACCAGCACGCCTCCCGCTAAAGCACCGTACCCTGGCACTCTGTCGCCGGCTTCCGTTGCTCGACCTCTGACGGCAGAGTCAACAAAGTACTGTTTTACAAGTTTACAAATGATTAATTGATCTCTGCTTGGTTGCTGCAGAAACAGCGTGGACCCTGCTGCCGTGGTGCTGCCCTAGTGTTGGCTGGCAGAGGACTTCAGACACTGATGACAGGGAGCTTGGTGGTCAGTCAGGATATGAACCTATCAGGAGGTTTGCTGGGACTGCAGTGGCTATCACAGACCTACTGACCATTGATGTGCGAGAAGGGTGTTGCAGCACGTCACTATTGATTACCGACAGGCCTGCAATCAGGCACTGGATGCCTCCCAATAAAGTGCACATCCTGTGCAGTCTAGTCGGATTAACTTCGCCCCAGTGTTACCACAACCTGCGCGTATGCACACACAGGTCACCAAATACTGTATGCACACACAGGTCACCAAATACTGCACACACCCTTGCTCCAGCCCCTGCCACAACCTGCTGCTGTGGCTGTCAACTCGCTCGCCACACTCGCCAATACGTCAGCAGACTCCATCATTCATTCATCGTGCACCTGCACAAACAGCGCACCCTGTGGCACTAGCCCTGCAGCCTCCAGGGCCACGCCCCCGTCCTGCTCCACCTCCAACACACGCTTGGGGAACGCACACACCAGGCTGTAGCTCAGGCTGTCAAAGCCCTCCAGGCTGTCCACCCAGTCATACACCACCTGCACTGTCGCAGTGGGCTCAAAGCGCCGCTGGTGGTTCTGGCCGTCCGGCAGCCGCACACGGATGGTGGCGATGCCGGGCGTGCCTGCCTCGGGCTGTGGGGGCAGGGCAGCTGCCTTGTGCTGCCTGCGGGCTGCGATGCTGGCAGCTGCCTGCAGCCGCTTCTGCTCTGCTGCTTCCTGCTCAGCCCTGCAGGGAGTGGTGGGTGATTCAGAGCAGTGGCAGCTGTCAAGAAACTTCCCATATGCATGACAAATGCTCATTGCATGCATCCAAACTCACTGCAGCTGCAAATCGCATCCTGTTTCCTGCCACACCCACATGGTTTTATGGGAGCCTGCTGCAAGTCATTGCAACGCAACTGCAAGTGGATGGCACACAGAAACAGCCAGGACACATACACCCCAGCTGCAGCCTTCACTTCACAGCCCTTTTTAGCTGTTACACCAGCCCAAACAGCCTCCTCACCTGACCCGAGCCTCCTCCTCAGCCCGCTGCCGTGCCTCCTCTGCTGCCCTGGCTGCCTCCTCCTGC
>QAXK01006720.1:0-10906 GCA_004335735.1 Chlorella sp. KRBP
CAGATGGCACTGGAGCCCAGCCACAGCCATTGAGGTGATTGCCCAAGCAAGCAGGTGGCTAGGTGCGATGGCAGCTGGGCTGGTGGGCGGCAGTGGAGCCAGCTGCGGCCAGAGAGGTGATCAGGCAGGCGGATACGCCCAGTGGAACGGCACTTGAGCAAGCAGCTTAAGACGCGGCAGCTTGTTCAGAACGGCGTGACTTGAGCGGCCGCTCTGCGATTGGCATTGCTGGGAAGCAGGTGCAGTGCAGAGGAGGTGTCGTTCACCACCCTTGGCGGCATGTTCATGGTCCGATGGAAAGCACAAAGCACCCGGTGGCCGTACGACCTCTCTGCACCGGCCCATCCGGCGCTCCGTCTGCGCTCACGTGGCCATGTCATCTCCGGGGCAGAACGGTGGCAGAATGGGGCCATGGTGGCCCCTCTGTATGGCTTAAGCTGGGCACGTTTGGAGACGATCCTTTGGAAGGTCTGGTGCCTGAGTTGGCAGTCTCATGGAACGTGTCTCTCTCTGTGCGGGCCTGCTGGAAACGGTCGCGTTGTCGCAGCTGCAGGGTGTTGCCTCCGATTTGTGGGGTTGCTGGCGTTGCCTGGTGTAGCGGTTGGAGGTGTTGAAAGTTGGTTGGGTCCTGGGGCCCGTTCTCGCCTGGCAGTCTCTGCACACTGTAGCGTTTGCGCGCTCTGTTCCGTTGGGGGGCAAAGGGCAAAGGTGGGGGCATCTGGGGGGCTTATCCTCTCCTGTGTATGGCTAGTGACACCAAAACTGTTTGGCTGCGGGTGGATAGGGTTTCCGTGGCTGGCGATCCCTGGCTGGCTGGCGATTGAAGCAACCCCAGCAGCAGCAGCAGAGCAGGTGCAGAAGCGGCGCTGCAACGCATGCATGATGAGCAGCACACAGCAGCAGCTGGCCTCGATGAGCCGCGTGCGAGGCATTGCAAGGCACGGCAGAGCAGAGGAGGGTGGCAGAGCAGCAGCACACCCAACCAGTCACGGAGTGCCTTGGTGGTGTTTGCTCTACCAGAGTGCGTGGCGCTGCCGCATATAGGGAGTAGGAAGCTAAGCTGCTGTGCTGTGGGGATGTTCATCCTGCCTGTGGTCCTGGGCACATCCTGCGCATGCTGCATTGGCGGGTGGTGCTCCATCACGCAAGCAGTGTGCGCTGCATGCATGCACACACACTGGGCCGCTGTCCACGCATGACTCGACATTCTGACATGGAAGGGTCGATTACAGGAGTGGGGACGCGAGACACGATTTCTGTTTTTTGAGAACACTCCGTGTATGGCTGCCGGTGGCGCCGCCCACAGGAAGAGTGAGAGTGAGAGAGAGTTTGCCCTGCCTTGCCTTTGGGCCAAGCTAGCGGGTGGGCACTGTTGAGAGAGGCAGAGAGGGAAGCGTGAGATGAGGTGTGCGAGCGTGTCTTTTCTGCGTTGACTCGCGCGAGTAGTGTACCTCATACCCTGGTGGCCAAATCGTGGACCCCACTTTGCCGCAGTCAACCGGGCCGCAAGGCCTAGAAGCCCCAGCGCAGGCCAGGCGTGTTGCTGCTGTTGTTGTGCTCGCAAAGCTGTTGCCTCATCTCCATATCTTTCGTCGCCGTGGCCGTGGGGGGCTTTGCAGGAAACTTGCCGCCCGTGCAAGTATCAAATCGCAAGCAATCTTCGGCAGAGGGCAGCACAGCAACAAACGTTCATCAGGACCCCTCTCGAAACCGCAATCACACGTCTAGATGGTGTCGGTGAGGGGGCGTTGGCGTAGCACCTCTACAAGCCTCGTGAGGGAGGATGCCCGGGTCAGGAAAGCACCTGCAGAGAGCATGGGAGAGCACGGCAAGCAAACGCCAAGTCAGCAACGGGCGTTGATGTCGACCGCCCCCCAGCCGCATGCATACGGCTGGCAGGTGGGGCGCATCCTCCGCACTGGGGCAGAAGCAGCCCGGGCACCTTGACGGAGCAGAGCAAACCTGCCACTCGCCCAGGCACAGCGCACGTTGCAACACAAGGCAACAGAGAAAGCCCCTGACTTACCTGCGCGGGACGAGCCATGCCTCCACTTTGGGTTTACGGGGCGCGCTGCTGCGGCTGCTGCACCACGACAGCAGCAAGGGGGCGTCACGAGCGCGGTGCGCAAAAAGCAAGGCCATGCACGCACGCACAACGCAAAGCACAAGGCCCCCCCTTGCACCCTATCACTTGCTCGCTCCTGGCCCTGCAACAAGCTCCTGCGAGGAGAGAAGCCAATGGCAGCACACGCGGGCCTCCCACGTGGCGATTGGAAAGGTAGCCACTGCCCCAATGTGAGGCCACCGCCGTGACGACCCAGCCACACGCTGCCGTGGCCTCCGCTGGTCTCCGCTGCCGCCGCTGTCCGTATCTAATGTGCTGCAGCTGCTGATGCTGCAGCCTGCCGTCGCAAATGGACCCAAACGTGGTAAACGTGACGGCCGCCGCTGGATTTTGCCTCCCTTGGAGTCTGAAGTACCCCCGCCCCTCCCACACTTGACGTTGAACCAAACTACACCTCGTCAGGTGCTGCCCCACCACCATCCCACAGCACGCCACTACATCCCGACCTACCCTGTCCTGACGCTGCACACTGTACTGACGAACTGACTGATTGCTACCACGGCTCGCTGCAGCAGGCCTGCCACGCACCCTGCTCGCCCGCTGGTCGTTTAACCCTCACACGACAGCCGCTGCTCCTACTCGTCATCATCGTCGTCTCCATAGTCGCTGAGCCCAGCAAACACCCCCAGGCCAGCAGCCGGTGGCGACGCAGGCCGCTCCACCAGCTCCCCCGCAGCCCCACCTGCCGCAGCCCCCTTGGTGCCCTCTGCTGTCTTGGTGCCCTCTGCTGCACCCTTGGGTCGCTCTGGACCCTGCGCTCGCTGCGGCTGCTGCTGCTGTGAGGTGCTGCCTCGTGCAGCGGCGGGCGCGGGCATGGGCGCGGCAGCAACCGCAGCAGAGCCGAGACGGCCTGCCGGTCCTTGTGCCGCTGATGCTGATGCGGATGCACTGCCGCTGCTGCTGCTGCTGGTGGCTGAGGTGCCCCACCGTCCAGCCGTGGCGCCACTGGTGGTGGCGGCGGCGGGGCTGGTGGCAGAGCGGGAAGGGGAAGGTGCGGTGCTGCCGTTGCCGTCAGGGTGCTCTTGCACGTGGCCGCTGAGGGCCGTCGCCAAGGCGTGGTGCTCGACATCGTGCTCGGCGCGCACCTGCACATGTCAAACAAACCGGGCAAGGACGGCACGCCTGTCGTGCACGCCATGCAATGATGGTGAAGATGATGACGGCACGCTGCATCGGCAGGGAGGCGCTGCTCTGCTTGCCACCTGAACACAAGCACCGTCACATCCAGCTGGTGAAGCTTCACCAGCGCCCAAGCCAAAGTCAAAGGCGTGCTCACCGCGTCTGCAAAGGAGCCTCCCGGTCGCCCGCCCATGCTTGCCAGGAGAGGCGATGCGTCGTCCATCCAGAAGATGGCCGTCTCGCCCTTGCGTGGTCCCAGCCCCTCCAGCAGGTGCACCTGGCACAGCTGCAGGAGCAATGATACACACACGCCCGGTCGTTGGGCTCTAGCCCCGCCGAGGCGCCCAAACAGATGCAAATATCGACGCACACACACACACGCAAGCGCGCAGGCCCTTGGCGGCCAGGGACCGGCTGGCAGGTGCACCGATACAGCCAGCCAGGTCTCAGCCACGCACCATGCAGCGGGAAGGCGTACATGATGAGCAACCACAGGCACGCACACAAGCAAGCACAAAAAGCAAAGGAAGCCAGTCGCCGGACGTACCGGCTTGGGTGGTGCTTGGATCCTGAAACCCCCCACACCTCCGTCCTCCTCGTCTTCCTCATCGTCATCCGGCTCATCCGCCCACCGCACCCTCCGCCTCCCGATACCCTTTCCGCCCCCCACGACCGCCGCCAACGCCGCTGTTCCCGCACCTCCTCCGCCCATATCCCACCGTCCCCCGCCCTTCTTTCCCTCGCCCCTCCCACCCACACCCGCACTCGTCGTCGCTTTGAGCGCCGCTGCCACCGCCGGGCCCACGCGCCGCGCGATCAGCTCCCGCTCCGCCTCCTCCTCCTCTTGCTCCTCTTCCAGCGCTCGCAGCGCGGCCTCATCAGGCACGCCCTTCGCCGCGCCCGACTTTGCGCGCTTCGCCCACGTGCCGCCCACAATCCGCCCAGACGCAGTCGCACCACCACCAGCACCACTCCCACTCCCACTCCGCTGCTCATTGCTCGGCGACACACTCCTCCTCTTCCGATCCGACGACATCCCATCGCCCGAGCCAGCAGCAGTAGCGTCGGCCCTGCCGCTGTCGCCGCCCCAGCGGCTGGCCAGCGCCTTGGCGCGGGCGGCGGCGGCAGAGGCCTCGTCCGAGGGGGGTGCGATGCCGTCGCGCCGCTTGCTCTCCTCGTCGCCCTTGTCTGCCTCGTCGCCCATCTCCACCTCCTCGATAGCCGAGGCGCCTGCAGTGGGCAAGACGCAGGCGCCGGAGATGCATCAGTGCCCTACCTTCGCTGTGGGTGCAGGTGGTGTGCCTGCGCCCTCCCCACACTCATCTTGCGCTTGTTGTTGTGCTTTTTGTTGTGCGCACGTCATGCATCGCTATCCCCACTATGCAAGCCTTCCCTCTCTCACCAGCAGTCCAAGGCGTCAAATGGTCAGCGCCAGGAGCAACAACAGTGCAGCACGCTCCAACCGCACCTTGGACCTTGCCCAGCAGGAAGGGCCGCGCGTCCAAACCAGGCAGCGAGGCCGGCGCAGCCTCCCACGTGGCCGCCATGGCCGCCACGCGCTCTAGCGTGTGCCCGTGCACATTGCGCTTGGTGCAGGTGGCGGGGTCAGTCTCCATGGGCATGAGCACGAATGCCTCGTAGCCGTGCCGCTGAACACGGCATCATCAAACACACAACTCACAGTTACAAACATAAAGCACACAGCCAGCCTCTAATGCGGGCCTACAACTCAACCACGCGCCAAGCCCTCCCGGCCCGCACCCACGCACGCACCAATCCGCACCGCGCAAAGCAACGTCAACTTGTGCCAGCACCGCTGCTCACCTGGGCCACTGGCAGCACGTCAGCAAAGTCGGCCATGCGCATGTTTGGCGCGTCCATCAGCACAATGGGGAAGCGGGCCTCCTCAAGGCTCTTGCACACGGCGCGCACCAGGCTGCGCTGGTACGTCGCTGCGCCACACACAGCAACTTGCACGGGTTTTTTATGCCTGTGTGGTTCGGCGCCTGGCTTCTTCCCTGTGCTCTGCCTGTGTTGCTTGACTATGTGCTCATCTGCTTGCGAGAAATCGCCGCACCAAGGTGAAAGTCGACACACACACAGGCACACGCCATGCCAAGCCCTCATGACTGCAAGAGGAGCTGCTCAGCAGCAGCTCTGTTGCAACATTTCCGAGAGGAGCAAGATCTGCGGGTTGCTCTGACTAGGTTGTCGGGCACGCAGGCGTTCAACCAAGGGCACAGCGCAAGCCCTAGCACTAGCGCTCACCCTCCATGTCGGCGTCGTACTCGTACTCGACCACCGTGACCTTGCGCTTGCGCCCGGCACCCTTGCCTCCCTCAACCACCTCCTCCTTCTCCACCTCCTGCACACACGACACAGCTCACAAATAGCAACGCACCAAGCGTCACCTGGATACTCCCTGGCATCTGAATCCTCCTGCGCTGCAGCACCACGGCACCTGCCATGAACGCCATGCAACGATGATGATGATGATGATGATGATGATGATGATGAAGATGATGATGACCTGGAGTTCTGGCAGCCATCATAGGCGGCTGCTGCACCAGCTCTGCAAAGCTCAAGCGTCACTGTGGCCGTGCTGCACCATCCCTCGCAACACCATCTCGCGCTTCCTCCCCACCTCAGCACACCAGGACAGGAAACACACACAGTGTAGTACCGACCACGACTCACCGTCATGAAGTACTCGTCCAAAGAGTGGATCCGTGGCGCCTCCCCGCCCTCCTCCACCTCCACCTCCCTCATCCTCTTTGCCAAGTACGACTTGCCGCTGCCCGGCAGCCCCCGCAGCACCACCAGCACCCGGGGGCCCCTTGACGCGCGCCCGGGTGGTAGCATCAGCGCCGAAAGATCCACCGTGGTGCGCAGCGCCTCGATGCTCTGCTTGACTGCGGCGGCAGCGGCGACGGCGGCAGCAGCGGCGGGAGCAGGAGCGGCGGGTTGCAGGTGGTGGTATGGTGCGGTGGTGGCGCCGGAAGGCTGTTGCTGGGGAGCGTGTGGGTGGTGGTGGTAGTCTTGCTGGGGAGGGTGTTGGAGGGCGGAAGGTGGGCCGTTGGGGGGCGCGTTGTGGGCTTGGGACGGGGGCGCATAGGGGGCACCGTAGGGTTGAGGTTGCGGCGCCACGCCGGGGTGCAGCGCATGGTTGGGGTAGGGCATGCCGTTAGGGTATGGCGCGTATGGCTGAGGGGGTAGCAAGGTGTGCTGCGGAGGCGGGTAGTGCCACTGGCTGTATGGGTACGGGGGCGGCTGTTGTTGCTGCTGCTGCTGCCAGGCCTGCTGCTGCTGCCAGGCCTGCTCTTGATGCTGCTGCTGCTGTTGCTGCTGCTGTTGCTCGATGGCTGGCACGTAGTACTGAGCTGCTGGGTGATTGAGGTTCTCCTGTGGGAGAGGTGGCTGCGCGGGCTGGGGCTGGGGCGCGGGCGCCTCTGGTAAAGGAGGGTCCCAGGACTGCTCTTGCAGTGGCTGCTGCAGCTCGGGGGGCGGCAGAGGAGGTTCGGAAGGCAAGGACGGCCCTGCAGGCTGTGGTTGTGGAGGCTGCGGCTGCTCGGACGCGGGCGGCCATGCGGCCTGCGGAGGAGGCAGGGGCGGCTGCTGTGGATGTGGCGGCGGAGCCTGGTAGTAGCCTCCCTGTGGCTGAGGAGGCTGCTGCTGGGCCTGGAATGCAGGCGGTGCGGCGAAGGGCGCTGGAGCTGCTGGCGCAGGAGCTGGTGCAGCGCCCCACTGCTGCGCTTGCGGCTGCCAGCTGCGCGCACGAGGCACAAGCGAGGAGAGCATTTGTGAGGAGAGCCGGTGGCATGCAGTGCGGCGCAGCGGAGTGAGTTGCTCGCGAAGATGTTGACGATTTGCGCGGCACGCACCTGCCCGCTCCAACCTGCGGCTGTGGCGGCTGCTGCCACTGCTGATAACCAGGTTGCACAAGTGGCGCGTACTGCTGCTGCTGAGGCTGGGCAGGGTAGCCGTTTGGATGCGGCCACTGCGGCTGCGGCCATGCGCCTGGCTGTGGCTGCGGTGGAGGCCACTGCTGCTGCGGCTGCTGGCCGTAGTATGGATTGTACATCCCCCCACGCTCTCTCTATGCTCGCGGGATGGGATGTGTTCGCAGAGGTCCGCATGCGGCGCACGACGCGAGTGGACCTTTGCACATCACCATCATCAGCACAGACACAGTAATGCCATTTCGACGCAAATGCTGGAACTCACAGAAGTGCACGCATCCAACCGCCGCACGCGTGCCGGCGTATCATCACCATGTCGTGTCTGTCAAAGACATCTTATAAGGCCCCTGCGCTGTGTCTGTGTCTTCTCTGCACCGCTCCAAAGCCCAGCAGGCGGCACGCGTGTCATGTGGTGAGCAAAGCAGGCCAGTGGTGCAAGCGTCTAATTGGCCCCACACACAATTGCGAAATGGGCGGCTGCAGTCACGCTCGTGTGGCGTCCAAAGGGGGGCAAAGTGCTGTTGTTGAGTGCGGAGAACAAGGTGACACTGCGGTGGACTGCCCCGCCCCGCACCCATGCACCCTCTCAAGCCGGAAGGTGCAGCGTGGCAGTTGCTGCTGCAGGTGTGGACGTCACGTCAGGGTGCCCGCTGCAGTTGCTGTTGGCACCAGGGTGGCGCGTCCCACGCTGCGTCACGTGAATGGCGTGGCGCCACGAAGACATGCTCCCGCTCCAGCCCACTCCACATGAGATGGGCACAGCGGGTGGAGGCAGAGGAAGAAGATGCACACAGAGGCGTGCTACAGTAGGGAAAGGGTGAGGAAGGGAAGGCAGAGAAGCAAAGGATGGTCGTGGGACGCGTGGGAAGGTCCTATCAGTGAGTAGATCTTTGCTACAACAACACCGCGCCTGTAAACTGTGTGAGGCAGAGCTGTGGCACAGTCCAGGGGAGTCCGTGCGGCCGTACAGCTCAGTGCAGCGTAGTGTTCTGCCACGCGACAGTCACAACGGTAGTGGATCGCAAGAGCCACCAGATCACAACTCCTCCTCTCAACTCTCCAGGCTGGCCTGTGCACGCCACAGCCTCGTGAGGGCAACCTCGTGCAATAAAGGGGGCATGCCCCCGCAGCGACTCACAGCTGCACATGCGTGCACGCACTCTCCGTGCAGCAAAGAGACAGAGAAAGAGCACCGCACTTGCTACTTGGTGGTGATTGAAAAATTACACCCTGAGAGCAGAACGTGTTTTACTCCAGAGGCTGCAACCAACGGCACTTGCGTCGTGCTTGCATCGCCACAGCTGTCACGTACAGCGCAGCCCTTGAAACACATCGGGGCGTGCCTTGATAAGCAGCGTCCCCACGGGCAGGCCATCGTCGCATACAGTCCAAATGCACGCAGCAGCGGAGGTGAGTGCGCCCGCCCGCAAAGCAAAAAGCCCAAACGTCAAAGCCATTTGCGGAACGCACCCTCGCTCGTCCTGGTGCTGCGGTGTGTGATATGGAACAGCCAGCAGCCTAGGGAAAGCCTTTACAGGGTGAAGAGAAGCACCGGGTGACTGCGCACGTGTGGGCGGGCGCAGGGGGCGAATCGAGAGCGTGCACGCAGCTCGCATCACGCAACGCAAGGCCGGAGCTCAAGAGCAGCCCTTGGGTGCAGAGGTGCAGCACATGGTGAAGTGGTGTGAGGCTTTGTACAGGTCTAAGGGCCAGCCAGGACACAAGCACAGGGATCAGGAGCACAGGGAAAAGGGATTACAGCACGGAAGAGCGCGGGTAGGCGCGGTGCAGCCAGTCAGCAGTTGCTTTGCACAGAGTTGCGTCGAGGCATCGGAATTAAGCGTAGCGCTCGTAGGGCAACCAGCCAGAGCATGCGGACAGAGTGCAAGCCATCCAGGCCAGCAGCAGCTAGGCGGATTGAAGGGAAGCGCCTCAGCACCCGCCGCCCCCCTGCGTCGTGGGCAGCGGCGGCACTATCCCTGTGGCCATACTCTCCCAAGGGCGAGCAGTGCGGGGAGGGACTTGTGTTCTGCTGCGCAAATGCCCTGCGCTGTGCCCTATGCGGTGCCCCTGTGTGTTTACAAAGGTGCACCAAAGCTTTGCTGCGCTTGGGCGCCTGCCAAACCACGCACACCACCAAGGCTCGCATACGGTGCTATGTTCAGCGACCCCGGTTCTGCTGCATGTTTAAAGCTACAATCAGCCATGGAAGGGCTGCCCGTCCAGAAGCGGGCCGCAAGGGAAGTGAGGGCGCAGGGCGCGCCCTGTGTGAGTGGATGAATGTGGCGGTGCCAGGGTCACCATCACTTGTCACACCATCACTTGTCAATCGGTCAATCCATGTGGACGTGTAGGGCGTGCTGACCGCCGCGGTCCAAATCCGGCTCAACAACCACAAGCTTCAGGTGACACGTTCTACCTCACCCTGCTGCACAGCAACCGGTGTGCGTCCGCCTGCTGTGTCCCCTACGTCCGCGTCCGCCATGCTGCTGCCATCGTCCTGTTGCTGTTGGTGTTGCTGCGGTGTGCTGCTGCTGCTGCCGTCACTCTCACTAAAAAACAACACACGACCTCATGCGGCCACCCCAGGATCACCACGGCCCATCGCAACCCCCACAGCCATGGCCTCGTGAAGCAGCTGACTCCCAGAGTGCGACAGCCCCCCTCCCTCCCCCCCCGCCGCCACCGCCGCCGCCGCCGCCGCACCATTGCCAAGGCCAGACACCGCTTTGGCCGCTGCCGTGGCATCCGCCCCGTGGCTGCTGCCATCCGCCTGCTGCTGCAACGCCGCCGCCACCGCCGCCGGACCCGTCAACTGCCCCCGCTTAGGGTTTGCGGCGGTTGTCGTCGCGTCCATGCCGAGCCGGCTAGGGTGCTGCAGCTGCGGGTGCGAGGCTCGGGCAAAGTGCCCCGCTTGCAACGGCGAGCCGCTGCCGCCTGCGTTGCCCTCGGAAGCTGAAGCCATAGCCGCGGCAGCGCTCAGGATGGTGAGGCTGCTGCGCATGGTGATGGGTGTGCCGTCGTGGGCCCCTGCTGCGGCGTGCGCCGCGTGCGCGTGGGCGTGGGAGGGCATGGCTAAACCTCCGGCGGGGTGGTGCATGAGGAAGGGCATACCGGCCGCTTGGAGCATGGGGGAGCCTGGGTAGAAGGGCAGGGGTGTGCCGGTGGATTCGGTGGAGATCTGCAGGCAGGGAAGGGTGCACGACGACACGTGTGGGTGCAGGTAAGACGGGGAGGCCCTGACAGCCACAACTTCTAGGGCAATGGAACAGCTCTAGCAAGTGGAAGGTGTGCGGGTTGAGGACAGCCAGCCAAAAGGAGACAGCAAGGCCAAACGACAGCAAGCCGCAATGACCTCCTCACCTGCTGCGCTCCGTTAGTGTCGGCACCAGAGGCGTGTGCGTCCGGCGACGCGCTGGTTCCCTGCCACGCCATGGGCCACCCGCTGCCTCCCCGCACTGCACACACACAGCGGCGCGTTGTTGTTGTACATATCAACACGGGGCACAGCGCATCACGACACCATCCACACGAGGCACCTGCCCTCCGCCCCAACAGCACGCTTTGTGTGCCCACAAGCTGACTGATGTAGGTACGTACAGCCGCATACCGACAGCCCGCACGCCACACCACGCCACGCCACAAAAAGCCACTCACGTTGCCAGGGGTGCGACGCCATGTGCACGCCACGCCACGACAGGGG
>QAXK01006724.1:0-15627 GCA_004335735.1 Chlorella sp. KRBP
GTGACTGTCAGCTGTGCATGTGGTTTGCATGTGGGGGTGTGCATGTGTATGTGCAGCACAGGGGTATCGGCTGTGGGCAATAAGCCAAACGCAGTTTGGCAGCCGTGTGAAATTAGCTTGAATGTCATGTTGGGTGACACAACTGACAGAAACTGGTGTCAAGGTTCTCACTGTTTGGGAGGTTGTGGGAGCTCACAGCTCCTGAATGTGTGTTGTGTTGTGTGCTGCAGACCAACGCGATAGCTGAGGAGATGCGTCAGGACCAGGCCACTGCAGCCATCCTGAATGCCTTCCAGGGTGTGCGCACCACAGCCAGGGAGAGGCAGACAGGTGTGTAGGACCAGCGGCTGGCTGTAGGGCTAGGTGCTTTGGCTGGGATGTATGCTTTGATCAAGGCGCAGTGGGGGGGGGTTGCCGCTTTGTGCCGTGTCGTTCTGTGATGGTGTTGACGTGCGGAGCTTCTGAGCCAGCCTGCTACTGCCAGCCTATCATGCATTCTCAGAACCCATTCACTGCTTGGTTGGCCTGACGAGGTCATCATGATGTATGACACTGACAAACCATGTGCTGTGCATCTGCTGTGTGTTTTACCCCCCACAGCCAAGGAGCGCAGCATCAGGCAGGAGGCTCGCAAGCTGAAGCATGCAGATGACGGTGACGAGGAGGCAGAGGATGGCGGCAGGGCGGCACGTGCTGCCCCCGCTGCCGGTGGTGCTGCTGCTGGCCGTGCCATGATTGACTTGGACTCCCTGGCCTTCAGCCAGGGCAGCCACTTCATGAGTAAGAAGGCCTGCGTGCTGCCACCTGGCTCCTACAGGTGAGTGGGTTGTGCTGGCCTGGGAGGTGGCAGCTGAATACTGTATTTTGGGGTTCGAGCAGTGCCATGATTGGTGGCTCCTGGTCTATACGCAGGCCGGCAATAGAAAGGTAAGGCTTATGTCATGGCAATACTTGTGTTGGTGAATTCGTTGATCATCCTGCATCGCTGCCTGGTGCTGCTGTGCGTGGTGTCCCTCCACAGGACCACCAAGAAGGGGTACGAGGAGGTGCATGTGCCTGCACTCAAGCCCAAGCCCTTTGAAGAGAGTGAGTCTGGGACGATCGGCCTTGGCAGCTTGCGTGCTGCGACAAACACCATAAGCGGTTCCCAGACGCTGTAGACGTAGACGTCACACTACATAGTGTGCTGTCTACAACTGTTTGGAGACAGGCATGTGGGAGAGGCGGTTTATGCTGTGTCTTCACCGAACTGCGGTTGAATTACGGGTTGTGGAAACCGTGTCAGGAATTGTCTTCCACATGCACAGTACACTGGCAACTTTTTTCATCAGCTGTGTGTCTGCACCTGTCCTGCCGCGCATATCTCTTGCAGATGAAGAGCTGGTGACGATTGAGAAGCTGCCTGATTGGGCCCGGCCTGCCTTCAGGGGCATGAAGTCGCTCAACAGGGTGCAGAGCAAGGTGTCTGACACAGCCCTTTACTCTGGAGAGAACATGCTGGTCTGCGCCCCCACAGGTATGTGGCTGTGGGCTAGTGCAGCGTAGCTGGCACAAGGCTTTACTCTCTGGAAAAATCTCCCTGTCTGTCAGCCACTACAATCTGCCTGATGAGCGTTCCTCGTGTTGCCAAAACCCCAATCGCCCACTCTGGTCAAGAATTTGCCACGAATAGCAGCTGAGCGCCAGCCCTGTTACCCTTATGTGTTTTGTGCGCTCCGCAGGTGCTGGAAAGACCAACGTGGCAGTGCTGTGCATCCTGCACGAGCTGGGCCTGCACCTCAAGAACAGCGGGGGCGTGGAGCGCGCAAAGAATGACAAGGGGGAGGAGATGGACCGCGTTGGCATCGACACCAGCGCCTTTAAGATTGTGTACGTGGCCCCCATGAAGGCCCTGGTGGCTGAGATGGTGGGCAACTTCAGCACGCGGCTGGGGGAGGCTTATGGGCTCAAGGTCAGGGAGCTGACAGGTGCGTTGAGGGACTGCAGGTGCTGCGCACGACCTGTTGGATTAATTTGGTTTGTAAGTCGTGAAGTGTGTACAAAGGCCAGGGTGTAGGGTCAGGTTGTCTACCTCCTGTGCATATTTGTTTGGGCAGCTCTGTGACCCAGCCCCTTCATATGACCCTGCATGCTGGTCACATGTTCAGCTGCACCCTGGTGGCGTTTGAAATGCTGCCCGTAGCGTTGGCCGCCCCAACACGCCTGAAGTTGTGTGTGTGTCCTGCAGGTGACGTCAACCTCAGCAAGCAGGAGATTGAGGAGACGCAGATCATCGTGACGACGCCAGAGAAGTGGGACATTATCACACGCAAGTCTGACGACCGCACATACACCAACCTGGTGCGTGGATCTAGACGCATGTTGTGGAGCCAGCTGCTGGCTGGCTTGTGCTACTGCCGTTGCCACAGTGACGTGGCAACAGTGAAGCGGCAACAGCTGAAGTCTCGTGTGCGTGCAGTGTGTTGGTCACTGGTTGCTCAGTGCAGTATACACCGGTACCCACTGCTGAGCAGCTTTTACAGGCGTACTCCTTCATCAAGTATTCTCGTGGGTGCCAATGATAATCTTGACAACCAGGAACACGGTGTTGTGTTGGTGCTGCTGTGCAGGTGCGCCTGGTCATCATTGATGAGATCCACCTGCTGCACGACAGCCGCGGCCCTGTGCTGGAGTCCATCGTGGCACGCACCATCAGGTATGGTAGTGGGCACACCACTGGACTGGGACACAACGCCTTGCATGGCGACCTCCCGCTCGTCACGTTGGCTTGAGTACATCAGCAGCGTTGAGGTGCCTGCATTCAACACCTGCTCAGGAGTGCACGCATAGTCTGGCCGCGAGACTAATGCCAGCAGCGCCCAGCTCTTGACAGCAGTGCCCAACTCAGGCGATGGACTGACAGGATATGTGTGGGCTGCTACTGTGTAATGATGTGGCCTCACAGGCAGATTGAGTCCACGCAGGAGATGACTCGCATCGTGGGCCTGTCAGCCACCCTGCCCAACTACCAGGATGTCGCGGCCTTCCTGCGTGTCAAGAAGGAGAAGGGCCTCTTCTACTTTGACAACAGCTACCGCCCCTGCCCCCTGGCACAGCAGTACATCGGCATCACCGTGAAGAAGCCCCTGCAGCGCTTCCAGCTCATGAATGAGATCTGCTACAACAAGGTGCGTACGCAGGATGGTTTCCAGCAAGCTCGCCACAAGAACAGGAACATTCTACACAATCCTACTTGCCTGACCTGACATACTCATGTATCGGTTGCAACATCGGGGGTTCCATGCTGCAAGCGCACTGCAGCACAGCACAGTGCACCACACTACAGTGCAGTGCAGTCACTGTCGCGTCAACATGCGTGCACATCCCGCAGGTGCTGGACTGTGCTGGCAAGCACCAGGTGCTCATCTTTGTGCACAGCCGCAAGGAGACTGCCAAGACCGCACAGTACCTGAAGCAGACAGCGCTGGACAACGACCACCTGGCCAAGTTCATGAGGGACGACAGCGCCAGCAGGGAGATCCTGCAGGTGAATGCGTTGGCATTGGTTACCATCAATGGCATATGGGCTTCGGGGGGCCTGATGCTATGCAGCTGGAACCCTGACTGTCCAGCACACAGGGTTTGAAGTGTTGAAAGGTGCTTGTGGTGTTCTGGCTGCCCTGTGGCTGCCCATGCGCAAGCCTGCATGCAGAGAGCTGCTGGACTGACAGTGTGCTTACCGTTCTGTACGCTTGCTCCTGCAGAGTGAGGCAGAGAACGTGAAGAGCAGTGAGCTGCGGGACCTGCTGCCCTTTGGCTTTGCCATCCATCATGCCGGCATGACGCGCGTGGACAGAACTCTGGTGGAGGACCTGTTTGCTGATGGCCACATCCAGGTGCTGGTGTCCACAGCAACACTGGCATGGGGAGTGAACCTGCCAGCACACACAGTCATCATCAAGGGTACCCAGGTGTACAACCCAGTCAAGGGCGCCTGGGACGAGCTGAGCCCACAGGACATGATGCAGATGATGGGGCGTGCAGGTGCGCAACATGTCGGCAGTACGCTTGCTGTACATGCGTGCGGGCAGTACAGGCATTGTGTTTGCCATAGCTGGCAGTACATGGAGTGCACCATCCTGACTGATGTCACAGGCTGGATTACACCATATGGTGAAGCCTGTGGTTGCATCTGCTGCAACCCCCACGTACTGTGGCTGCTTGTGCAGTCAAAGCAGGTCTGAGAACACTCAAGTTGAGTGCCATGCGTGTGAGGCTTGCTGCTTGCTGTCGTGGCTTGCTGTGTGCCTGCTCTTCCGATTGTGACGTGGACCTGTGCTGTTGGCATTGCTGTGCTGATGTGCAGGTCGCCCGCAGTTTGACACCTTTGGTGAGGGCATCATCATCACAGGGCACACAGAGCTGCAGTTCTACCTGTCCCTGTTCAACGTGCAGCTGCCCATTGAGAGCCAGTTCATCGCCACCATCCCAGACAACCTCAACGCAGAGATTGTGCTGGGCACAGTGCAGGTGGGGCGCGGGCTTCATAGTGGACTCTTTGTACTAGGATAAAGCTGCACCCTGGCGCCACTCGCCCTCCAGGACTGCCAGCTCCCAGCCACTGCAGGACGACTGCACAGCCACGTTTTTACCCTTGTCTGCCCGCGGAGTCGCTTCCATGACGAGCCTGGTCTGTCCATGTTGTGTTGTGCCCTGCAGAACCTCAAGGATGCTGCGTCCTGGCTGGGCTACACCTACCTGTATGTGCGCATGCTGGGCTCCCCCCAGCTGTATGGCGTGCCGCTCGGTGCACTTGAGGATGACCTGGAGCTGGAGCAGCACAGGCTGGACCTGGCCCACAGTGCTGCAGTGCTGCTGGACAAGCACAACCTCATCAGGTACGTACAGCTGCAGTGGCATGTGGTGGCACTGCTTGAGGCATGTGTTTGTTTAGACATGCCGTGCAGGACGGCCTGCACATGCTTGTTTCTGGTAGTGCAACTCATCTGCGCTGGCCACATGCATGCACACTGCCTAGCCATCAATCCCAAGGCTATGCAGCCAGTGCAGGGCGGCAAGGATCAAAAGTGTACACATATGTCTCATACTGCTACGTCGCTGCGTGCAGGTACGACCGCCGCACAGGCAACTTCCAGGCGACAGACCTCGGGCGCATCGCCAGCCACTACTACATCACCTACACCACACTCGCGGCCTTCAGCAGCCACCTGAAGCCAACCATGGGCGACATCGAGCTGCTGCGCCTTTTCAGCTTGGCTGATGAGTTCAAGTGAGTGTTAGCCCTCACGGCATGCCCAGCACCATGGTTTGCTCTCTGCTGATCCTTCCAGTGTTGTCTCTTCGTGCCGCCTTGCCCCCCGACAAATGCACGTGCTTCTTGCAGATGACCTACGCATGTTACTGGCACGAAGAGACCTTCGCTTGCGCCTGCAGGTTCATGATTGTGCGTGAGGAGGAGAAGCTGGAGCTGGCCAAGCTGATTGACAGGGTGCCCATACCTGTCAAGGAGAGCCTGGACGAGCCATCCGCCAAGATCAACGTGCTCATGCAGGTGCGGTTATGGTATGCGCTCTTGGTAGCGGAACACTTGTAGGTCTTGGTTTGGCCGAAGTGCCTTGGGCGGTACAGGCGCGGTTGCCACTGGATCCTTGGGGCGCGTGACTTGTCTGCAGGCAAAAGCCTGTGACAGCAGACATGACATATTCGATCACACGGAAGTTGATTGCCATGTACAGGCCTTGCAAACCATGACATTGGTCAGTCTGTAGCCCATGCAAGTCCGGGTGTCCGACGTCCCTGCCTGCCGTCCCTGCCTGTGCCGCTGCCTGTTTGCCCCTCCAGGCCTACATCAGCAACCTCAAGCTGGAGGGTCTGGCCCTCAGCAGCGACATGGTCTATGTCACACAGTCCGCGGGCCGCCTCATGCGCTGCCTGTTTGAGATCTGCCTGAAGCGTGGCTGGGCCGGCCTGACGGACAAGGCACTCAACCTGTGCAAGGAGGTCAACCACCGCATGTGGTCCAGCCAGAGCCCGCTGAGGCAGTTCAAGGGCCTGCCCGCAGAGCTGCTGACGCGCCTGGAGAAGAAGGTGCGTTGCGAGCACACCTGCAAATATGCACAAGCCGGCAGGCAGCTTGCTCTACGCCTTGAACAGCTAGCGCCTGAGAGCGATGGGCCGGGTTGGCATTGGCGGTTGGCTTGACATACGTGTGAGATGTGGGGATCTAGGGGATCTAGGCTTGGATGCTATCTAGGCTGTGCAAGGAGGCACCTGACAGTGAGCGCGGCTTGTGCAAGCCACACAGTCAGACAGGTCAAGTACTGTGCTGGTGCATGCCTGACAGCATCTGTGTGGTCGTGTGTGTGACTGCAGGACCTGCCGTGGGAGCGCTACTACGACCTGAAGCCCTCAGAGCTGGGTGACCTCATCCGCATGCCCAAGTATGGCAAGGCGCTGGTGAGTGACTGAGTGCAGCTGCATAATTTTAAAACTTGTGCCAGCATGCCCACAGCGTTGCGCTGGCATGCTGTAACCGTGACAGATACAAGTATGTGAGCAAACAGTCTGCTGCTCAGGCCAGTTGCAGTTGTCTGTAGCTTGCATGCTGTAACACGCTGTAGGGATCTGTCGTGTCTCATTAGAGTCTGCAGGCGTGTCTATGGCCCTGCACAGTGGTCCGACACTCTCCCTTGTGCCCCGCCCTTCCTGCTGTTCCTGTCTGCAGCACAAGTTTGTGCACCAGTTCCCCCGCCTGGAGCTGGCGGCCCACGTGCAGCCCATCACCCGCAGCCTGCTGCGCATCGACCTCACCATCACACCAGACTTTGCCTGGGATGACAAGGTGAGGGCAGGGTCTGGGACTTTCAAAGTACTCAGCCATATGATCGGCCCATGCCATGAGTCTGCTTAGGGTGACCATCCAATGTTGGTTGACCGCCTGCTTGGCAGGGCCAACTGCAGTCCGCAGCGGCATTCCTCTGATTGCAGATGCCCACACACAGAAAGGCTTGTGCCCCAGCTGTAGCTGCCATCGTTCTGCCATCGCCAAGTGTATGAACAGCCAACCCTTGCACCCTTTCCAGAGGCTCAACACAAGCCAACGCCGTACCCTGTACCCACCCCACTGTACTGCCGGCAGGTCCATGGTGCTGTTGAGCCCTTCTGGCTCATCGTGGAGGATGCAGACGGGGAGGTGCTGCTGTTCCACCAGTACTGGCTGCTGCGGCGCTCCCTGGCAGAGGAGGAGCACAGCCTGTCCTTCACGGTCCCCGTCAGCGAGCCGCTGCCGCCGCAGTACTTTGTGCGCATGATGAGCGACAGGTGGATCGGCTGTGAGGCGACGCTGGCAGTCAGCTTCAGGTGGGGCGCATGGGCTTCAAGGTTGCCAGGGAGTGCCAGGGGGTCAGTGGAGGGCTCATCCTTGTCGGCAGGTGCTGGCAGCGTTGAGGGTACAAGGGAGGCTGGGTTGTTCGTGCGCCCGTCCTTTCTTGTGCTGATCACTGTGTTGGTACTGAGCAAAGCATATAGTTGTTGCATGGACTGACCCGGTTGCGCTGCCCATGGCCGCCCTGCCCCCCCTTCCCACCCTGTAGGCAGCTGATCCTGCCGGAGAAGTTCCCACCCCCCACTGAGCTGCTGGACCTGCAGCCCCTGCCTGTGTCCGCCCTGCGCAACAAGCAGTTTGAGGATCTGTACAAGGACCTGTACAGCACCTTCAACCCCATCCAGACACAGGTGCGTGTATGGATCCTCTGGCCGGAATCCATGCCAGCATCATGCATAGCCTTCTTCACATCACAGGGAGTGTCTGGCGCATTGCTAAATCTGTGTAGTGGGGTATTTCACCTGTGCAAAGCTCAGACCTGTTACTGTGTAGCAGGCCAGGTTGAGGCTTGCCAGTGTTGCCCTGCAAGCAGATAAAACGAATTTTGCTGCCTGTGCGCTGTCCAATTTTTGCAGGTGTTCACCTCGCTGTTCAACAGCGACGAGAACTGCTTCGTGTGCGCACCCACTGGCAGTGGCAAGACCATCTGTGCAGGTGTGTGTTGCATCCTGAGCGTTTCTGCCCGTCAGCACAGCAGCAGTGCAGCATACTTCCCGCTGGTATGCCGTCAGCCGCAGAGGAGCTGCAGCATTGGCCAGCAAGCAAGCCACCATGCATGCCAGCTGCAGCAACCATCGTGTGTGCTGACACGCAATACTTCCTTCCTCAATCACAAACCTAACCTCCATGCATTTGAACATGTCTGTCTGTCTTGCAGAGTTTGCGCTGCTGCGGCTGTTTGCCAAGGAGCAGGCGCAGCGCCAGGGCACACCCTTCAGCGAGGGCAAGCCGCTGGTGCATGCAGTGTATGTGGCACCACTGGAGGCCCTGGTGGCTGAGAAGTACGCAGAGTGGCGGGGCACACTCGGCAAGAAGCTGGGGATCAAGGTGGCGAGGCTGACAGGTGTGTAGGCGCTGTTCAGCATGTGTCTTGACGCACAGCTGTCGAACAGCTGGCCAACCCGCATATTGAGCTCAACATTTGTAGTCCACTGCTGTTTGACCCTCTTGGATGCTCAAGCTGACCGTCCTTCCGCGTTCTGTTGTGTCTTGCCCACAGGCGAGGCCACGAGTGATGTGCGCCTGTTAGACGCCAATCACCTAGTGCTGGCCACCCCGCAGCAGTGGGACATGCTCAGCAGGCGCTGGAAGCAGCGCAAGGCTGTGCAGGCGGTGGGCCTGTTCATCGCTGACGAGCTGCAGCTGCTGGGTGGCACGCATGGGCCTACCTTGGAGGTGTGTGTGGGCGGGTGTTGCTGTGGGGGCTGTGGGCTTTGCACGCAGGCAGGTGCCTGTACACTCAGGCTGGAATCTGCTGTGTGCTATCGAGGGTTTGTGTCATGCATCTCGACAGTTCAACAGACTGTGTCGCGCTTCTTCTGAATGGATGTGGTGATTGTGAAATGAGTGTTTGGGCAATGTCTGTTTTCCTGGCTGTCGTGCAGGTGATCTGCAGCCGCATGCGCTACATGAGCAGCCAGCTGCCGAACCCAGTGCGGCTGGTGGGCTTCTCTCACAGGTGCGGGACGGTGCAAGGCCTCTGTAGACGCAACTTGCATGCGGCTGCCCTGCCAACGTGTACATCTGGTGGAACAGCTGACAGCACATCTACAGCTACTACTGGTTGTACAGCAGATCGCTGCGCAGACAGCAGTTGTGTAGCTGGCCACACACATAACAAAAGATATCCCATGCCAGCCAACTTGTCAGCAGGCACCATAGCCCTGCTGTGCCCACATCCATGTTGGTCGCAACTTGTGCCGGACAGCTTGCCTGGTGTGCATGACATGAGTCGGCCTGTCGGATTTCATGTGTATCTTGCTGCGAAGTCTGGCCAACGCGCGTGATGTGGGCGAGTGGCTGGGTGCCAGCGGGCACGCCACCTTCAACTTCGCCCCTGGTGTGCGCCCCGTGCCTCTGGAGATCCACATGCATGGCCTGGACATCCACAACTTTGAGGCGCGCATGCAGGTGTGTGCTGACCTTGATGCGGGGAAGGTTGTTAGCTTGGTTTGACCTGCAACTTGCGGCACGCAAGACAATTGGGACTTTGATCAGTGAGCAGGCATCTACGTTGGCAATCTTTCCTTGTTTGTGCCTCTAGCATGTGCGCTCGTCCCTATTTGCTGCACCCTAAGCCGCAAGCGCCTGAACTGTGACCTATCGTGCTGCCCACACCAGGCTATGATGCGCCCCTGCTATTCAGCCATCCTCACACATGCTACGCCGGACAAGCCCGCCATCGTGTTTGTGCCCACACGGAAGCATGTGCGCCTCACGGCAGTGGACCTGCTCACGTCAGCAGCAGCAGACGGCAACCCACACAGGTGCGTGTTGGAGGGGTGTTGGTGCTTTGGTGCTTCCTGGCACTACTTGCAGATCAGAACGGGGTCGGCTTGCTACCTAGCACAGTTTTGTGGTGCATGCCTGTCAACCTCATTCTGGCCCGACCACCTGTTTGTGTATGTGTGCAGGTTCCGCCTTGCTGATGAGGCCAGCATGCAGCCCTTCCTGGATGCAGTCAACGACAAGACGCTGCGGCACGCGCTGAGCTTTGGTGTGGGCTACATCCATGACACCCAGTCAGCGCAGGAGCGCAAGGTGGTGGACGCCCTGTTCGACATGGGCGCCATCCAGGTGTGTGTTCGGAGCCCCTTTGCTGGCACTGTTGCATGGCATGAGCTTTGCCACCTGCTTGATTATATGATCCTCAGCGTCATGCATCACATTTGTGGCCGTTGTGCATGTCAACAAAGACTTACGTTTACACTGCCTGCGTCCATGTCCCTCACAGGTGCTGGTGTCCACCGCCACATGCTGCTGGGGCATGACCAACAGCGCCAAGCTGGTGGTCATCATGGGCACCCAGTACTATGACGGCACAGGCCTCGGGGCCAGCGACTACCCTGTGACAGACCTGCTGCAAATGCTGGGCAGGGCCTCACGGCCTGGCAAGGATGAGGTGGGTCCATGGTTCTGAGACACCCTTTGCTCTGCAGTTTGTGCTGCTGCCCAGCGCTGACACATCCGATCAGGCTGCAAGTATGGAACCCGCTTTGGCTTGTTGGTGTACGCAAACCGCAGGGAATGGTCAACTCCAAGCTGCAGGTTTGAGGTCTGAAGAGTTACTTTGTTGCTGCACCTGTGTGTTGGCTGTCGCAGGTGGGCAAGTGTGTGTTGATGTGTGCTGCGCCCCGCAAGGAGTACTACAAGAAGTTCCTCTTTGAGCCCCTGCCCATTGAGAGCCACCTGGACCACTACCTGCACGACACCTTCAACGCAGGTGAGTTGTCCTACTGACCCAAGTTCACTTTGGGCCCCGCAGTCTTGAGTCGCCCTTCCCAGCACATGTGTTTGTTGTTGGCTTGTGTTGTTGGCCTTCCCGGCACACATGTGCTTGTTGTTGGCCTGTGCTGGCAATTATAGCCCGCAGCGTAAGATGACACAGGTCGTTCGCAGGAGCTAACGTGTTTTGCGCCAGCCATGCTGTCTATGCATGTGCACTGCCTGTGTTGAAGAGTGGCCTAATGTGCGCCTTTCCTGCCGTGTTCCTGCAGAGATCGTGACGCGCACCATTGAGAACAAGCAGGACGCAGTGGACTACCTGACCTGGACGCTGTTCTACAGGTGGGCTTGTTGACGGCAGACCCCAGACTCCGCAGCCCGTTTCCCGCTTCTTTGCTGACCATGCGTTGCAGCAGGGTCCTTCTTGTAGTGCATGTTGCGATGACCCGTGCGTTGGGATACCGGGCTCCGATTGCTCCTCGTCCAACACGGAGCTTGACTCATCTGTCAATCAGACATGTCAGCCAACTGTTCATCCATGTGCTGATCACAGACCCTGCTGCGTCTGACTTGCTGTTCTGCAGGCGGTTGACGCAGAACCCCAACTACTACAACCTGCACGGCACCAGCCACAGGCACCTCAGCGACCACCTGTCTGACCTGGTTGAGAACACTCTCAACGACCTGGCCAACTCCAAGGTGGGTCGCCTCTTGGTTTTTGCAGTTCAACAACTTGTTGTTTGGTCAAACTGAATGTGTCTGTATGCACAAGCTCGTGAGGACGTGAGCCAGTGCAGGACATGTGCATGTGCGCATGGTGGCGTGTGTGGCGTTTTTCTGGGCTCTGCAAACGCATGGCGTGTGGTGCCTGTGGGGTTGTTTCTGGGTCCCACCAAAGCATGTTGTGCGGCGTGTGGGGGGGTTGCTGGGCTGCGCAAACGCATGGCGTGTGTCGTGCTGCTGCAGGTGATTGCCATTGAGGATGAGATGGATCTGGCGCCACTCAATTTGGGCATGATTGCCTCCTACTACTACATCACCTACACCACCATCGAGCTGTTTGCCAACTCGCTCACACCCAAGACCAAGGTACGTTGGAAGCGTTCCTGTGTCATGAGGGCGGCACCAATGCATTCTACTCCAACAGCTCTGTTGGGCTTTCCAAGCCGGCGACTGTGCATGTGCCTGGATACGGACAGGTCGCAATATGGCAGTGCAATGGCGACAAGCAAGGAGGACAGCGGCAGCTCTGTTTTGTGTCCCATCAGCACATCTAACCCTTGTGCCACATGTTGTGCAACGGCCCCACGTACCATGAAATGTCTTTGGTGAAACCCTGCAATTGAGGACCCACATTGTTGCCATGCTGGCCATGCTGCAGGTCAAGGGTCTGCTGGACATTGTGTCAGCTGCCAGCGAGTTTGACACCCTGCCGCTGCGGCCAGGGGAGGAGCTGGTGGTGGAGCAGATGATCAAGCACGCGCCCGTGGCTGTCGACAAGCCGCGCTTCAGCGACCCACACACCAAGGTCAACGCGCTGCTGCAGGCGCACTTCAGCAGGGAGCGGCTGCATGGAGACCTGGGCAACGACACACGCACCGCAGTCAGGGAGTCTGCACGCCTTCTTCAGGTGAGTCATGTATTCAGACATGACATGAACAACTGCAATTATGTAACTTCCAGCACCAGCTTGCTTTCCAACCAGGCTTGCGAGTATGATAACACGCATGTGCTGGCCTGTGATGCAGCCCAGGCAACCTTGCTTGCGTGCAGAATTGCACAACAGATTGTGCATGACAGCATGCCACCCGTCTGTGCTGATGTGGTGCTTGCTGCCTGACTGTCCCGCAGGCTGTTGTGGATGTGGTTGCCAGCAGCGGCTGGCTGCACCCCGCCCTTGCAGCCATGGAGATGTGCCAGATGGTGGTGCAGGGCCAGTGGGAGAAGGACAGCCCGCTGCTGCAGCTGCCGCACATGACGCCTGAGCTGGTGGCCGCGTGTGCAGCGCAGGACGTCAGCACAGTGTTTGACCTGGCAGAGATGGAGGACGAGGAGGCACGCAGGGAGATGCTGCAGGTGTGTGCTACATAGCATGTCTGTTGGTGTGTGGCACAAGTACTGTATTGTGGGACCCTGTCAATTGATGTTTGCAATCCAGTCAACGCAGTACATTCAACAAAGGCAACAGTGCAGGACAGGACACCTCAAGCTACGTAGTGTCATCAGCACCTGTTTATCTTCAGTCATCGGGCCTCTACAACCATTCAGCCTAAGTCCCTTTCAACGAATCCCGACGGTGTGTTGCCTGCACCTGTCGCTGTGCTCACATTTGTGCAGTTGAGTGACCGCCAGCTGGAGGAGCTGGTAACAATGGCCAAGGACAGGTACCCAGACATCAGCGTGTCGACAGAGCTGCCAGACGGCCCTGAGGTGGCAGCAGGTGAGTTCTGGTGTTTTCTGGGTTCAGGGCATGATGGCTGCTCTGTGCCGACAGCCGGCCAGCAACTGATGCCACCCATGTTGCCTTGACATGTTCTCTGCATGGTGTGCATAAAGCAGCCTCAGCCCCGTTCATCTGCACACATGCAACACAGCCAAATGACATGCCGCCAAGCATCACCACACCCGCCCTCTCAAGCCAGCTTGCATGAATACGGACCGCAATGTCCCTGTCACACATTGTTGCCCTTGTGCCCGGCCCTTTGTGCCCGACACTGCAGGCGACTCTGTCACACTGGTTGTGGACCTGGAGCGTGACAACATGGTCGGCAGCGAGCTGGCCCCCGTGCACGCACCGCGCTTCCCTGGCGTGCGTGACGAGGGCTGGTGGCTGGTGGTCGGCCAGCCAAAGGCTAACAAGCTGCTGGGCATCAAGCGCGTCAGCTTTGGCAAGTCGCAGCGCGTCAAGCTCGTGTTTGACGCACCAGCAGAGGTCGGGACGGCGAAGCTGTCGCTGTTCTTCATGTGTGACAGCTGGCTGGGCTGTGACCAGGAGTACGAGGTCGAGCTCAATGTGACGGAGGCAGCAGAAGGCAGCGGCAGCGAGGAGATGAGCGAATGATCAGGAGGTGTGCTGTAGCGTGGCTGCCTCAGCCACAAGGTATGAGGTTCCATGCTCAAGAGCCCGACAGGTCCTCATCGCCCAGCAGTTGTTTGCCTGCTTCTTGTTGGCTTTTCCTAGCTCTTTGGGAGGTGACCCTCCCCCGTGTATCAATTACACCCTGTACACACTTGTTTTTGTTCCATTGCACCAATGTGTGCGCCCTGCACCCAGCTGCTGACGCAACAGGCAGGTGCCATGCTCGCCCTGACTTTGCACCTCTGCACACGTTTGTCAGGGTGGTTACCTGCTTTCGGGTTGCAGGGCCTGCATGTGTCCCAGCCAGCGCCAGCGTGTGTGTAGCTGATGCATCGCACACCCTATTTGGTGTTGCTGAGCCACACAGTGTCCACGCATGCTCTCTGCATGGGTTGTGGTGTCTGTGTGTGAGCGTATGACCACATTCAGACACGCATGTGACACACCATGGTTGGTCTGTGTGGGCATGCACTCAGCTCTCCCACTGAGCTGTTGGGCTTCATCGCAGTGTGCTGTGACGTATGTACAGGCTCCTTGTTTGTAACTGCTCAATGCCACCGATCGCTTGCTATCTACATGTGGTGGCAACAGAGCACTGGTCAGAAGTCAAGCACAGCATAGCCACTGCGACACACAAGCCTCCAGAAGCCCACCAAAGTTGTTGGTATGTTGCTACAGCAGCAGAAATGCTCAGTCACGCATGCACTACAACAGTACGGATGCACAGTGGCAATGCTTCCACTGTTGTAACTTGAATTGCCCTTTCAATTGCATTTGCCAGGCGACATGTGGCTGCCAGCACCTAACTGCCAGGTCCTTCCCCTGGTGCGTACTGCCTCGTTGAGCGGTCTGCAGGTTGCTGCTTGGTGCGCTTGCTGCCTGCCTGTTTTTCTGACACCCTGGTGCCCCCCCCCCATCCTTGCTGGGCATGCAGGCTGCATGTAAATCTTGTTGATCGATGCTACTTGAGTACACCTACAGCTGCTGCCCTTGCTGTGGGCGGACCCGCCGTAGGCCCGTCCCCTGCCAGCCGTTGCAGTGCTGTGGTGGAACGTGTACGCGGCCGTGCAAGACACGTTGTGGCTGCTGTTTCTGCTGGCTGCTCTTTATCGCGCTTGTGCTTCTGCTGTCCTGCCCCCGACGGGTGCTGCGCTGACCTTGACTGCTGCTGCACCCGCTTTTGCCTGCCCCGCTGCTGCTGTTGTGGTTGCTCCTGCTCTGGCAGCTGCTCCTGTTGCCGCTGCTGCCGGTCATGGCTCGCTTCCACTGCTCTGTTCCTGCTGCAATGCCCAAATGCAGCAGGTGCTGTCTGTGGGTAATGCCAGTCACCATCGCCAAACACCTGTTCATCACCACCGACAGCAAAAAATGGAGGCACAAATCTTAGTGAGTGGCAGGCCAAATGCCCACGATGTACCAGCAAGCTCTCGGCCGATGCGTGTGAACGCTGCAAGAGTTTCAGAGAAGTTGGCATCACTATGCCCTCGGGGTGCTTCCTCCAAGCCCACCCGCCCAACCCCCACCCAAACACACACCTCTTCCAGGAGCTGTGCGAAGTGGGTGTCATGTGCCTTGAGTTTGTCCCGTGTGTTGATCCCACTGTTTACATCAGTGCGCACAGTTGCATCAAACCAGGACTGGCAGCCTTCTGCCCAGTACTCGTCAGCATTGAACATCATGTAGCAGTCTGCACACAGAATGACACAGCACAGCACAGCAC
>QAXK01006729.1:0-17583 GCA_004335735.1 Chlorella sp. KRBP
TCAGTGATTTATTCTGGCTGTATCCCGGTGGGTAATGCCACTCTTGTTGTGGCGAACGTGCTCACGTGTAACACACACTCCCCCAAAGAATTGCACCCAAAACTGCTACAGTTCCTATCACATGGTCTGCAAAGGACCCAAAACACCTGGTAGGGAGCCAGCGTGGCTCCTGGGGTGCCAGGGTCATACAATGTGTGCCTGAATGTGATCCCATATCAAGGCAGATTGCCGTAGGCAGTAGCCTGACGACGTCATTGCCCGTGTCGTACAGCACATGCAGGCCAGGTGTTACATGACAGCTGCGCTGACTGCAGGTGGCAATGCCACCAACTTGCCTGTGATGGGTGTGGTGTAGTTGGAGTCTGACAAATCCAGGTAGCGCAAAGCAGACATGTTGCCCCAGCCGATTGGCCAGCTGCCCAAAGGCTGTGGCTGCCAACGTGTGTATGATAGGTCCAGGTGAACCAGCGATGTCAACTGGCCCCAAGCCTCAGGGAGTGTGCCTGCCAGTGCAGTCCAGCACATGCCATTGTGATGCATTTGTTGCTCACCAACAATTTCAATCGAACAGAAAGGACGAAACCTTGCTAGTAGCTGTCAGGTTGTTTGTGTCATCCATCCAGCAGGATAAGTACTATTCTGGGCTGATGGGTTTGGCGGCATGCTGTGTGAACCCGGTTGTTCCAAGTCTTTGACTGCACACAAGCACCGATACAGCGCGTTGCTACGCACACACCTGCATTACGCTGTGTATGCTGCTGCTGCTATCATTGCTTGGGGTAACTACTATTGCTCATGTACTGTGCCATTCCATGCTGCAGGGGCCTGCAGATCCTACCGCCAAGGGATGCATTTGAGAGCCTGAGCTTAGTCAGGCCACTGAGCTGACCCCAACAGTCTGGCAGAGTGCCTGCATAGCATTCAGCACAACCATTTTATGCCATGGCGGCACCTTTAAAAACGAATGATGGCAGAGCACGCATGATGTTGATGACTGTAGCTGTGGGCACGATCACAACAACATGTGCACCACCGCACAATGTGACGGACTTCTCCACCAGAGGGTAGGGTGTGAGTGTATGCACATGGCCCACCGTGCACACCGTCTTTGGGGTCACCACGCTTCTAAAGCAGCGGAGGTGGTTGGTGGACCTTCAGAGCCTTACAGCGATGTGCAGGCAAATTGGGCATTTGAGCGCAAGCCAAGTGCTGCCACAGTCCCACACACTCCAAATCCCGCAGGTTGCCCCTCAAACCTCAACGTGACTTGACTGGCTGTGTGCGGATGCTGATGCAAGAAGTGGTTGTCAAGGAGTCACTGGAAGCTTTGGTATCAGTGGCATCAAGGCACATTGCTCACCATCTAGTGCTGGATTGCCTGACAAGTCCAGCACCTGCAGTCCTGGTGTGGCGGTGCACACCTGCAACAACCAAGCCTGCCAATCTCCTGCAGGGTAGACCACAGCAGCCACAATGTTCAGCAGCTGTCGTGTAACACTGCAACAGTGTGCAGCAGTATATGATGTAGCTGCTGGCAGGAATTGTGCTGAACCATCCAACTGCCAGGATTGGCATCTGCTGCATCGCACAGCTCCCAGATGGTTTTGCCAGTAGCTGGAATGCATCAGGGTGTATCAGATTGTGCTCACCAGCCAGCAGGTTGTTGCTTAGTCGAACTGATTCGAGTGCTGGTCTTGCCAGCCCTGCCGGCAGGCTTCCTGTAAGCTGATTGTTGCTGAGATCCAGTGACCTCAGCTCTGCCAAGGCGCCTGCAGGACACAGCAGTTTGAGGTCCCATGAAGTCAAAAATTCACCACCACTACTGGTTTTGCTCAAGCCATACCTGCAGTGTGGCAAGGTGACAGGGTCCTGGGGCCTGCACATCGGCTCACTACACATCAGAGCATGGACACCAGCACACCGTGTGCTTGCATGCAGGCAAGCAGCTGCAGGAACTGGACATGTCTTGTGCTGGTACATGCCAACGATCTCCCACTCTCACCCAGGTCCGGTATAGTCCCTGTGAGACTCATCCCAGGCAACGACAATCCGCAGACACGCAGCTGCAGTGATGCATCCTGGCAGCATGTGACTCCTGGCCACTCAGCACCTGGAGCAAATTGCAAATCGATACCCCACGGTCAGTCGACATCAGACTGACAGAAGTAACCTGCATCCAAAGCCCCTTTTTGAAAAACAGGAGTGGTAGTTTCGCTCACCTGGCACACAAGGCTGCGAGCCAGACCACCCAACACCAGCAAGTCCTGACACTGCTGCCACCTGTAGCAAGGCTGCGGCATCATCCGCTTGGGAAGCTGCTAGAGTGCTTTGACGAAGAAGCAACAGAGTGATGACGGCAAGCAGGTTGAGGCTGCTCCCTGGCTTTGCAACCCAGCCAGTGTTTTCGAGAACAAGAGCCATGGTTGCTGCTGCAGCTCAGATGTGTTTGAAGCAGGCCGGAGCCCACGTGTTGCTGTCAGACGTTGAAATGCAATAGCGCTTGCTAAACGCCTCTCTCAAAGCTTGGTGATCCGTCATGTTGCAAGGCAGCAGTTGCGCGCGTTGGATCACAACGTAGCCATCGCCGATTGCTGCCATATACTGCTGAACAGCGACGTGCTGCTTGATAAAAAACCATGCAAGATGGTAGTGTCCTGCGTATTGAGTGACTCCACCTGATGACAAAGTTTCAAAGTGGAGACCTCCGAGACGAGGCTTGGAACAGCAGCATGGAAGCCTCAGGCAAACAACTCAAAAGCGAACTTATGCTCTCATCATTCCGGTATGGTTCCGCATGTGCCGCGCATCTCGTCCTATGCTGCAGCAGCAACACCGAGACAAACGCATCACAACGCTGTTCATCTTGGCAATACCGTATCAACCTCTGCTCATGGTCACACGTAAATGATTGCCCTGCTTGAACAGCTGGGCCATTGAGACACCGATCAGAAGGGGCATATGAAGCAAACGAAACAGCAGCAGCAAGAGCAGCAGCACAGGGTGCACCATGCAGTTGGACGAAGCTCTTGTCCCACCCGGCACTGCTTTCTTGTACCACGAAGAGGTCAGTAGAGCATGCACGGTTTGACCTGGCTGGAGCACCACATGTTGGAGGCAACTGCAGCAGTCTACTGGCAGCGTTGCGGACAACACGTGTGCTTGCTTCCCCCTGCTGTTGCTGGTTTAGGTTAAGCAGACCGTGGGTCCCAGAAGAGTGCTGAAGGTGTATCTCGTTGATAAGGATGGCAGGAAGCACCTTGCTGCGACTGGGGAGGACCTCGGTGATGCCCACTATCATTACCGCAGCACCAAGCCATTCAGCAAGTATGGGGCCATTGACTGCCACAATCGCAAGGAGCTCACACAATGGTGCGTCAAAACAACGCTCAAAGCAATCCTCTTGCCAGCAACTGGCTTCGCATGTCCCAGCTGTGCATGGCACAGCCACATCTGGTTTTGCATACATCTGCTGTCACTACACATCCTCTGGCCCCCTAGCACCTTGAAACCCCAGCCACACCTGCACCATGCAGCTGCAGCAGCATGCTGTCGAGACACCATGTTGCCCATGTAAGCAACCTGTGGACTTTAGACACACTGCTGGTATTGGAATGTGCAGGCTGGAGATGATCATCTCAGAAACCAGCAACAAGGAGGGGCCACATCTTGACGTTGATGAGCAGAATCCAGAGGGTGTCTACTTCACTGCACACAAGTGAGCAGAGCACTGCAGCTGCATTCTGTAGGGCTTGCCAGTGCACATTTGTGCTGTCCCTGAACTCAGGGCAGCAGTTGCCGCGCAGGGTGTGCACAAGGCAGTGGAAGGTGGTGGGTTGCCATGCATTGCGCATGCAGTGCATGTGCGCAGCACAATGCGTGCACCACGCAGCGCTTGTGTGCAGCACACTCTGTGCACCACGTAGAACTTGCGTGCAGCACAAAGCGCGCACCACGAAGCACTTGTGTGCAGCACAGTGCATGCACCATGTAGCACTTGTGTGCAGCAGGGCGCGTGTGTTGCGCTGCACAACTTCTGAATCCCTTGGCCTTGGCACTGCTTGCACTGCAGGTATGAACGGGCGCACATGAGCGACGGGCGACGCGTCAACCGCTGGTACCTAGTTGACCAGCATGGCAGTGCACACCTGGCAGTCATTGGGGTGGAGCGGGACACCAAGGATGGCCACTACACGTATGGCGCAGTGAGTGCTTGCGTTAGTGTTGGCCGTTGCATATTGCAGCACTGCAAGGAACAAGGTAGAGGCGTATCTGGCACATGATGGTCGTGTACTTTGGTATGTATTGCGCATCAAACGTTGCCTGCTGTGCTTCATCAACTGCAGGAGGAGCCGTTTGCCAGCCGCATCCCCTTGCAGTGCAGCAACCAGTCTGGTGTGTTCAAGTGGCTAGAGAAGTGGATCACACATCATGCAGCAGGGACAGGGTCACCGGCAGGCCAGGCGAATGGGCAGGCTGCATCTGTCACAGTCAGCGTAGGTGAGGTCATGATGAAGGGGTGCTGGGGATGTCGTGCCACCTTGAAGTACAGGCGGCACAGCATGCTGCTCAGCAGTGACAGCTCGTAGGGTATATAACAAGGGGTTGTCAACATGGGCGAAGTACCTGCGACAAGTATCCCATCTCTGCCACTGCCCTGGTGCACTGGCTCACCTGTTGTTGCCACCCACCAGCTGATGCTCATGTCACCTGTCACTATGCTTGACTATTGAGCGCTGTCACGCCTTGAGCTTGCTAGCTGCTACCAGCTCACAGTGTGCTGCAACACTGCATGCTTGTCACAGGCACGGCAACCAGCGGTGGTGGCACCTCAGCTGTAGATGCGGGCACCCGCAATCCACCCGTGTTTATCAGCCTCTCCGCAATCCGGCATGCGCGCAAGAGTGCAGCCGCATTGCTGGCTGCCAGTGCCACGCTTGCAGACCCACAAGTGCGAGCCAAAGCAAAGAGCAAGCAGGCGGCAGAAGCAGCTGCAGCATCAGGCCTGCATGAGGCACATACAGCCAGCGCCAAGACCAAGTAGGTTGTGGAACACCCAGCCAGCGGTCTTTCCCTATGCCACAGCCATACAAGGGGGCTGCATTGTAGCCATCCTGAGCAACCTGCTCATTCGAGATGACCTGCACCTCACCAAACAATATTCTGCGTAGTTGACATGGGAACTGCAGTGTGTGTTGGCGGCGTCCCTGTAACAGTCACTGCATATGGGCATCTCTTATGGCAAAGTCGCCAGTGTGTGTTGGCGGCGTCCCTGTAACAGCCACTGCGTATGGGCTGCGGATGAGGTGCAGCTGGCTGCAAATCGAATCTGTTCAACCAAGTGTATGCCATCTGCTCAACCCATATGCCTGCCTGTCTGCAGGTCCTTGAGCATCGTGCAGCAGAACCAGATCAAGAAGGCACGCAAGCTGCAGGAGGATGCAAAGGCAGAGCAGGAGCGACTTGTCTCAGGTGTGCATGCTGCAAAAATATAACTTGTTGCACACAATTCGTATATTGGTGCACACATGCGCAACTTTTAGCAGTGAGGTTTGGTAGCATGCATTGGAAGGCGTTGCTGTGCTATGAGCTCATCTCGCCAATGGGCATTTACCTGTGTTTGAGCTGACAGCATCAAGCCACTGCTGTGTTGACTGCCACACAGGACACCTTGCGCGGTTGCGGCGTGCAGCAGCAGCCGAGCTCCAAGGCGACAACACAGCGAAGCAGGTAGCCATGAGCTGGTTGCAGGGTGACCTGACTCCTGATGAGCTTGAGGCATTGCAGCACTGGGTGACCCTGCTCAGTGCTGTGCTGGACCTGCAGCAGCAGGCAGTCAGCAGCGGCATGCATGAGTTGCAGGGCCAGGGCGTGCAGGTGGGCAAGCAGGAGGGGCAGCTATACAAGCAGCAGCAGCAGTGTGGTGTCCAGTCATTATGTGATGACCCTGGGGCAGTGCAAGAGCAGCAGGAGCAGACGTCGCAGCTGCCGCAGCAGCACCACAGCCAGCAGGACGAGCAGCAGCGGCAGCTTGAAAGCCAGGTACTGCAGTCCTCACAGCAGCAGCAGCAAACTCAGCAGCTGCAGCTGCCTCTCAGCAGCGAGGTTGCAGAGTCAACACAGCAGCAGCAGCAGCAGCAGCAGCAGTCCACACAGCATCAGCAGCTGCAGGAGCTTTGCAGCAATGGTGCAGAGCAAACACAGCACCAGCAGCAGCAGCACTTACAGCCGCCGCCGCCGCAGCAGCAGCGGCAGCAGCAGGATAATGGTTTCAGCATACCTTGGCAGCCTGCGGGCCCAGTGGGTGCAGGCATGACGGACAAGGAGTTGCTTACGTGGCTGCAGCAGCCAGGCAATGAGCGGCACTACATGCGGGTGACGCTGGAGTGCCTCAAGGAGATCGGGGCTGTCGAGCTGCCGGCTCGGGCACTTCTAGGCTACAAGGTGCGTGGTGGGGCTGACTGCATGGCATGCAGTACACAGCAGCATCATGCGTGGCAGGATTATGCAACAATCCAGACATGCAGCTGTATGTAGGGGCCCTTTCATGGATGGAGACTGCAGTGCGGTGCACGGGTGCTGAGCTTGAGCATGCAGCATCACTCAGTGCAATGCGTCTGCATGATGTCGTGGTCTGGCCTGGCGTGATATCGCGTGTGGTGCGCTGCAGGTGGTGTCCCTGGTGCGCCGGTGCCTTGCGGAACATGCCGATGAGTCTGTGAGGTCCCTGGCACGACACATGCTGCAGCGCTGGAGGTGGCAGCTGGCTGGACATATGCAGGTGAGCTGTCTTACTGAGGTGTCGTGAGGGAGTTACTGCAGCTGCATAGGTTATTGCAGTAGCTTTGCTGCCAATGTATGCAGCTGCAGTGGTGACAGCAACACCATGTAAACACCCACTTGAGATGGTTCCTTGGTGTTGAGGGTTTTTGACAGCTGTCTGTGTCGTCTTGTATACAGTCTGGCAGGTTCACATGCATGTAGATCCGACACATGACACTCAGGATGTGGGTCGCTTTGCTGCTTTGTGGCGCAGGTGTTGACGCAGCCCGCCTATATGGAGGATCACCTGGCAGCTCTAGATGAGCAGGTGGCTGCAGGGTTGGTGCCTCTGCCTCAGCTGCCACAGCACAAGCAGGTGCGGCTTATAGTCGTGTGGGCACCGTGTGGGTAGACAGGAGGCAGCAGGAGCGTAGAACATGGAGTGCGTGTTGTTGCTGTGGTCCCTGTCGAGAACAATACGTATGTCGTGCAAGCCAAGGCCTCGAACTTGACCTGGAGGGCATCTTGGGATGTTGTGGTTAGGTATAGACGCACTGTCAATGTGCTGCCATTGCCACACTGCAGGTGCTGCTCAGCACAGACATACCATCCATCTCTGGAGTCATCAGTGGCCGCATGCAGCACACCCCAACACACAGCACCAACCACTATGTGCAGCAGCGCCAGCAACAGCAGCCACAAGCAGGGCACACTCTGCCGCGAAAGCAGGCTGAGGCAGGGGCCCAGGCAGGGGCTCCAGCTTTTGGGTTTGGGTCTGTGCCACAACATAACAGCCATGCAGGGTTCACGAGGCTCCCACAGCAGTTTGGGTACAGCATGCTGAACCCAGGTCCATCGGGCACCACAGCGTCTGCCACGCCAATATCGGCACTGTCTGGGCTATACAGGGCAGGCAGCCCAGCATTGGCAGCAGCGCTAGGTGCACAGCAGTCTCTGCTGCATGCAGCAAGCGGCAGCATGCAGTCCACCTTGTTGGGCACTGGCCAGCACATGTCCGTGTTTCAGTACCCTGACCCGGCTGCTGCTGAGGAGGCCTTTGGTCTAAATCACAACGCCACCCTGCTTGCTTGGTCATTGGGCTCAGCAGGGGTGCCTGCATTGAGTTCTGTGCAGCTGCAGGCAGCTGGAGCCCCACATGTTTCACCTCTACCAGCTGAACAGCAGCAGCAGCAGCAGTTCCTAATGCAGCAGAGTCACTTCTTGGGCATGCCACAGCAGCAGCAGCAGCAGCTGGCCAGCATGCAACAGCAAGGGCTAGCTGGTACAACAGCAGCATCAGTTGGCCTGCAGTTGTCTCACGGCTTGCTGCAGCAGCAGCAGCTGGCGTTGACACAGATAACGGCAGGCATGGGTCATGCTTTGCAGCAACAGGCAGCTGAAGGGCAGCAACAAAGTTGGCTCGGCTTCCTGCAACAGCCATTGGCAGCGCAGCCGGATCAGTTGGGCGCGATGCAACAGCTTGTGTGGCAAGGGGTTTCAGATGCGGGGCCTGCGTCGTAAGCGCTGTGAGCTGTGTCCGATCCTTTCAGTCTTGTGCTGTGCAGGGTTAGCTGTTGTGGGATTGGGTTCTGCGGGGATGTAACATGTGTTATTTGTCACGCAACGTCCCAAGCCAACCTGCCGAGGTTTGTTTGAGCCATCACATCATCATCGCTATGTGTCTAATCATTGGGCACAGGGCATGCAACAAAAAAATGGTATGCTTGTGCATGGCCTGCGCCCTACTCCCTTGGCCAAGGCCATGGCCTGAATCACTCAGCCAAGAAACAGTAACAGCTGGGAGGGCAAAATAGAAGTTTCCGGGCACCATGCCAAGAAGCTCAAACAGGGGGCCCTGACCACCCATCACTCCCCCCAATGTTTTCAATGCCTCATAAACTCTTGACAACCTGAAAACATGACTATATTGTGATTGTGTTACTTTGTGAGCAATATTTGCGATATACAGGAGTTCTGGTTTCAAACCAAAAGGCTTTCAGGGTCACATTCAGCCACCCCAACTTGCTGATTCAAGTTTCAGCCAAAACTATATGACCAGTCCTACTGACAGAATGACTGACCCACCTCCCCCCTCTCTAGTAGAGAAGAGGGTCAGTAAGTCAGGGTTTGAAAGTGCCATATGTCAATTTTCAGGGTTATGGGGCATCCAACCGCTCACCTCAGGGTGGTCGTTGCTGACCATTGTCAGATACGGTACCGGTAGGGGTACCCAAGGTTGCATGACTAGGGGTGGGAACCCCAGATGGTTATTATCTATTTCTGGCGAGGCCTGCCGATAAGACATTTCTCCCTCACAATTTTCGCTGTTAACAACCAGGGGGGCTTTGGATTATGCTGGAGGTGACATGTCAGTGTTGTACACCGACTATGTCATAGCGACTATAGTCAACGCAGCCAACACACGGCAAACAGCCTCTCAAACACCCTGAATTGGATCAAAACAACCTTAACTATAGTAAACTGAATTATTCAATACAGTACTAAACCTGTAACCCCTGCGTCGTGTCCTAGCTGTAGGAGGTTTTGGCTATAGCCATAGCCGTGTTTCTACGGGGCGCACTATAGCTATAGCCTGGTGACAGGCTGTCACCATCGCTATAGCTATGGTCGAAGGTAGAAACGTGGGCATCAGCAACCCCTCAGTAGGCACATGGCGACTGTATGCTATCAACCAAACCGTGGATGCCCTTGTGATCTTGTGCAGTTTCAATATCTGCCAATACTGTGCAGGTTCAATATCTGCCACCTTGAGTAGCGGAGTTCCAAACCCCATCGACATCTGATGCACACATGTATCGATGACATATGTCAAATGTCAATATTGAACACTGATCAATGTACACTCCTGAGTGCCGATGAAAGCATGGAGATGCAAAGATGTCATTTATTTCAAAAATTTCCTGTAGTTTGCTCGGCCGCGGCCACGGCCAGGCGGCCCATCATCAGCCCAAGACAGGGTTGAGGCATACCGTACGCACCATATTTGGAAGGTCATAGACACTTGTCCTCGGCGGAACCGCATGATATTATTGGAAATCACGGAAAAATCCGTGCCAACTGTGACTGCCTTGTGGTTGATGTGCCAGGTGTACTACAATTTCGAAAGCAACGGGTTAGTTTTTGTGAACTGCCGTATAATATTCTCCGCTGCGCGGGGCCTTGACCTATGACTGCCTTCCATATATGGTGACTACGGTACAAGATTATTAACCCTATTCTCCTAGAGCATATATGAAGGAAGGGGATTTCGGATTGTAGTTGTGGCAATTCGTGAATTCAGATTCAGACCCAGGTCGAATCCAAGGATTCGCCGAGAATTCTGAATTTTGAGGCAACGGCAAGAGTGCGTCGAGATCCAGATCCCGCAGTCTGGCATTGCGCTTTTGGCTTTTTCACTGCAGGGAAGGGAACATGCGATGTACATATGTGTGACCGGTCATGCGCTTTCTTTGCTGTGAAAAGAAGAAAATGTTCAATAAGTGGGCATACAAAACCCACCAAATAATATGCATTCACCAGTAACAGTTTGCAGATGGAAGCCGTGACAAGCGGATAACACCACGCTATGCCGAGCGCACAGTAAACCTTGCTGGCAGATTGATTCTGTTCACAGCAAAGAAAGCGCCGCACAGCTGCAGGCAACGTTTGGGACCGCTGACCCTCCTGGTCGCCAGTTAAACAACCGACCAGACCCCGACAGGAAGCCGAAGTTGGTTTTCGCGATGAAGCTGATGCTCAACCGCCGTTCAGCCTGCGTGTGGCTACTCGCGGTACGTGTGCTCCATCTCGCCGTCAATACTGTAAACCACCTTGCTCGTGACTCTTTACCCGCAAAGACGTGGTGTCAGCTCATTGGAGACGATACTTGTTCCGTCTTGCAGCAACCTTTCGTAGCTGAGATGTATAGCACAAGTCAAAGTCACAGCCAATGGTGTGAACGCATGCTGCTGATAATCCTGTTGTTCATCTTGGTGGTCTACCTGGCAAGGTTGCCACATTCGCAGGTTGCCTTGCTGCACCTACGCGGAGGGGCCGAGCTGCACCCGAGAAGGATGGACCTGCCAGCCAGTGTGCGGCGATGATGTTCCCTGAAGCACCCGCTCTCCTGCAAGCAGGCATGATTCAGATGGCCGAAGGCAACAGCATCCTGGCAAGGCTCATGTCTGGTGGGGCCAAACTGGCCTCTACTGGCCAGTTGGAGAGCGTTGACACCAGGTACAGTGGCAAGCATTACCAGGGATATGACCAGCACGTCCAGCACACCTATGAGGGCAATGCCCCTCACGTGGGCGAGAAGCAGGCCAACACACCGCAAAACGACCCCAACAAGAGGAGCAACACACCGCAAAGTAACCCGAACATCAGGAGCAACACACCGCAAAACAACCCAAACATGAGGAGCAACACACCGCACACCAATTACGTGGGCAACACACCTCACACTGACTACAAGTATGAGGGCGACCCCCCCCACGCTGACCCATCGCACAACATGGCCAACAAACCATATTACCCAGGCAACTCGTACTACCCACCATATCACCCAGACGCATACTACCCAGAAGACAAACCATACTACCCAGAAGACAAAAACCACCAGGAATACTATGATCCGGGAACAGGCCTGTCTTACCAGCATCGGGGCTTTGTGCTGGTCCTGGATGAATTACCTACAAGGTCACAGCCCCAGATAACTGGTAAGGGACAAGCACTGATGCCATGGATGCCAACCTGTTGAAGCTTGCAGTCTGTGACTGTGTAGGTAGGACCGTGCTTCACCGCTTGATTTTTGCCTGCTGCCCAACCCTTGATAGTGCGTTCTGCAAGGCACTTGCCAACCTGCATGAAACAAGCAGTGACTGGGTGGCGCTGCAGGTGGCGATTATTATATTCAATCACGCAGCACATGCCTGTGTCTGCCACTTTGTCCCAATCCTGCATGCAGGTGTACAGGCTGGCTACGGCGTGATTGCTGCCAATGGCGCCTTCTTCGCAGCCAAGTCCCCATTCGCCGTTTTTGCTGCAAGGGTGAGGTGGTGCTGAAATGAAATGTAACACTGCTATACAAAGCCAACATGTATTTGTGAGCAGGAAGCTATGTAGGCTCCTGCAACTGTAACCCCTCTCTTCCTCTAGTACGGAACAGATTCAACCAGAAGCTGTCAGGTCTGGCAGCATTTGCATGGTGCATTGAGTTACAGGCTGAGCTACGCATCCCAAGCCAACACATGTCAATTATCATTAATATTTCTATGTAATCTTCCTGCAGGTCCTGCTGCTTGAGCCAGTGGACGGCAGCATGTTCTTGGATGCCAAATATGACAGTTATGGCTTACCATCAGGCTACACCATGTATGGCCGACTGGTAAGTTGAACTGGTCAGTCTGCTCATACCATACAGACTTGTGCGGAACACCACATGGCTTGGTAGTGAGTTTGCAGAGGTTGTGGGCTACCAGTAATGTCTGACAATGCCACAGTAGCACAGTTCCAACAAGGCACGGAGCCATTGTAGCACTTTCACAGCACTAGCTGACATGAGTCAGAAAGCTCCAAGCCTGCTGCAACGACAACGTCCGACCGTTGCTGCAAGCAGGGCAATGCCATACCACACATGCACTGCATCTGCTGCTGTGCTCCAGACCGACAGAATCAACTTTCCAGGCGTCAGTGTAGCAAGGTCTGGCGACATCTTGGGAGAACTGTTGTCGTTGTTTGTGGGTTGGGCGCTGCCGTTCAACATCTACGCTGATGTCGGCGATGTGCCTGATACTGCAAGAGTGGGCTTAAACCCGGAGATCTGCCTTCTGGACATACCCTGCGGTGGAGACAGTTTCCTTGTGCGAGGCCACATGACGATAACTGTGGGTGGTGAGCCGGCCTTCAAGGGCAGCATCCCTGTGTCCAAGCTCAACGATGACAAATGGGTTCCAAAGGACGTGGTGAAGATCGAGTGCAGCTTGAACAGCCTTCCAGTGGACGATCGGAAGAGGATGCTAGCTTGCGCCGCACCTGCAAAAACTTCCGACCCTGGTCCCTCACCCAGTGATGCCGCAACAAAGAAGGCCTCACCCAAACAGGTCTAGTATATGTGTAGTGCATGCAAAGGTTACTGCAGGTCCAAAGAACAGCCATATGTTGGCTGAGCTGGCAATCACTGTGCACACTGTGTGTGCTCGGTTCATGAGCTTTCTAGTTATGTTGACTCTGGCTCAACTGGTGTTCAGGTCACCTGAACTGTGTAAAAGTGGCATTGGCCTGCTGTGGTGTGGTCCCCTGGTGTCATTGTCGCATATACAGGCGTGCAGAGCAGTTGCAGGTTTCATAATGCCCGGCTCCTTGCCACTTGCAAACCATGCTACTGAGCCATTTATTCATTACATGTGTCTTACTCAAGTGCTGACAGCCACAGCTTGCCAGTGTGTAGTGCAGGTATGTGTGTTGTCACCGTGAATCACAGTCGCCGACAGGCTGCGTGGTACACAATGACAGCGACAGCCATAACAGCTTTTTAATAATATCATCAAAAACATGATATTCCAGCAGCCAGCACAAACATACCAACTCTAGTGCAGGCACAAGGATCAAACATATATGTTCTCTATATGAGCCCGCACAGTAGACAACTAGACAGACTGACTGACACATCCACACAACCAACACTGCCCGTGGCTTTCGTTGTCTTCAAACTCTCAACACAATGATAGATACAACTGCTGGTAAGCACTGGGTGTATCACACAGACACACAACCACAGCCAACACCTGACCTGAGGCCAGAGAAGAGTTCTGAGACACTATATTCAACTGGAGAGAAATTGACAACAGACTCCACCTGCGTCCATTGTTTACATTCAACAGATACTTGATCAGCCTGTATGTACTTTGTCGGTCAGTGTCAGATTGAGGTTCAAGAACGTCACATCTGGGAGAAGGCCAGCAGGGGTGTCAAAAGCAAGCACGGTGCTGGGATTCGGCCCCCCACCGGGGCACGCTGCTGACAACGTACGTAATTTGTAAATAAAACCAAGTGAGAGACATTTTGGTCGCCGGGCAATTCGAAGCTGCGAAAACCTCAGTCTCGACCAGCTGTACCTAGATCTGCTGCAGCAGTTTTGGCAGCTTTGAATCCTGCGGCATGCACACGATGTTATGCTTCACTTTGTTGATATAAGATTCAACTTCCAGAGGTTACCCAATAACGTCGCAATTTCCGGAGATAGCTGTTGCCGTGCTTTGACATGGTTGAAAGTTGTGTAAACTGGCGTCATGCTGCCAAGTCGGGCATTTTCGAGATTCAACTATTGTATAAAGTTTTCTGAAGCATGCGTACATGCTGTTTTTTTTTCAATGATCAGGCATCCCTGGCAGCAAGTTCGCAGTGATGTCAACCGACTGTTCCCATGAGCTTGCGAGTCAAATATTCGATACTCACAACCAGTTTGCGCCGCGGAAGCAAAATTTTTTAGCAATTCTCTTTTCGCAGCATTTCGTAAGCACTATCACAGACGGTTCTGCTTTCGCACTGCTTGCGAAATGGCCGATTTCGCAGCTGCGAAAAGCCTTTCGCTGCTGCAGAAAGCAGTTTCGCAGCTGTTATGTCCGTAAAAACGCTGCAACGTGTGTTTTATTAGCCCTTGCATGTATCTTGGATGTGGCTGAGGGCCTGCAGACAGTCACAGCCTTGCCTGAAGCCTTCTGATCAGTGATCACATCTGTGCAGCCAGCTTGCAGCTTCGGCATGCACCGCACTGTTGGGGCCTTCGAATACACTCAGGAAGCTAGTTGATTTGTCAAGGCATCAGTCACCTTAGGCTCTGCAAAACCATCAGCAAAGGCGGCAGAAGCCGGTCGTGGGCTGCCCTGTGTGCAGCAGCAGCAGTGGTAGCCTGATGTTGACTGTTGGTGCAACTTTGGGTGTCCATGTGTTGCCATATAAGGACATATTTTGTTGAATGATTGTGACCTGATTTTCGGCTGATCCTGCTGGCAATCTGGCGAGCATAGCGTTATGCAGCAGCAGTGATGGTTGCACTTGTGGGGGTGCAAGGAGGCCTGCACATGTTGCCAACTGGTCTATATCAATGTAGCATGCAGGAAACCATGTTTTCTGGTCACGGAAATACCTTCGACATTTCGCAACTGATTATCGCTATTCACATCACGCTTTCCGCATTTCGCTGAGCCCTGATCAATTTCGCGGCGCACGCTGCCTCAGGCACCCATGAGTTATAACACCAACCAGGCAGTACTCGTCACAATCTGCCCTCAAACAACCAAACGCGTTTCTGACATGTGGCAGCTGGGCGTTTGTTGCTGGAATTCTGTGCCAAACGGCCCTTGGACCCTCTCAACTTCCTCCAGAAAGAAGGCTAATACGACGTAACATTAAAACAAGCATTGCAACCTTTTTCTTGGAATGAATGGCACTGTAATTGGCGAGTCACATGATGTGGCCATCACATAGGCAATATGCAGAAAGGTCGAACAGGAAAAGAAACAGTTCCTACCTGTGAAGATATTGTTGGACACACCTTACGCTTACGCGCTTACGCTTAAGATTGCTTGAAATCCACTAGTGAGAATATCCTGCAGTTCTTTTGCTCACCCAAGGGCCTGGATGGGTGAGGCTGTGTGGGTCACCTTAGGTACCCGTTCAGACCAAATGGCAAATTCCCACGGTATATAGGCCTGTAGACCCCATTCTCACCGGGATCCTGGCCGGGCTGAAAAACCCTGGTCACCTATACCTACCTTCCGACTTCGCCACCACTTACTAGTTTAAAAAGGGTGCTGGACGATGTTGCTTGCCGAACTGTAAATGTAAAGCTCGCACAAATTCTTGTTAATAACAGGGTTTTTTTATATTACGACACATTTGTTATATATATTGCTGGTTACTGCACGCATGCGACGTCCAACTCCAGTCTTTCTTCCTTTTTAAATACCGCTTTCTTCACCGGCAACCGTCTGACAAATCCAGTTCAGGTTGGTATAATGTGTGCACACTGTCTGGGAACACGCCCCTGCAACTAGCGAATGTTGCGCCTGGCGCTTCCGTCGCAGCAGGCACAGGCAATGCTCATGTCGGGCTTGGAGCTGCGGACTTGCGAACCACGACCTGTAGTCTCAACGTCATCCCCTGTATTAAGATATGTGTGTGACATATGTTGTGTGCCGCATTGCTGCTTGTTTTTAGGATGAAGACCACCACCATGGCTCTGGCACTGGCCTGCAGCTGCCTGCTGGCACTGGCAGCAGCCACAGACACGGTGGAGACTTCTTACTATGATTCTCACAAGCACAAGCACCACGACTACGGCTACGACTACTATGGCCCTCCAAAGCCCTGCGTTTTGCAGGCCGGCGCTGTTGAAATCCTGGGCAACAAAGCCGTCGCAGAAGCAACTCAGATGTCTAGCGGAGACGTCGTCACCCTCAAGTGAGCCATCATTCTGAAAAGCAGGTGTGAGAAGTGCAGACGGTGCAACCATCAGCTTTCTCTTGCAAGGCTCTTTAGGATGGACCAGTAACACTTGAGGATGGACCAGTCAAAATGTCAAAGTCCTGCTGGAACACCTGCTATGGTAAGTGACACAGCGCATGCCTGCACATTGACTGTATTGCGTTGACTGCAATTGCAGGAGGAACTTGTTCGCAACCGAAGCAGCGGCAAGTACAGGGCGCGCCGCTGATGCAGTTGCCGTCCTCTATGAGACTGGCACTGTCGTCAAGGCTGGTACTCAGAGCAGCGAAAGGCTGCTGAATGAGGCCGAAGCAGGCTCCCTTGCTGAGCTTTTGTACCAGACATCTATGTAAGTTTGGACACTGTCTGTGTCAACCACTGGGCTATGCGTACGCCTGCTTGACATGTCTAGATCAGCCATGTGCATATGCACACCCGTTGCATCAGGACCATCCTGTTCTTAGGACACTTGCTGTGCTGCTGTTGTGCTGCCTGAACACAGCGAATTCAAGATTGGCAGCCCATGCGGTCATGGCCACATCTACATGTTGGGTGGATGCAGCGGCCCTAAGGATGCCGCCTGGAGCAACAGGGCCATTGTTGGCGGTATTGGTGACTTCACTGGCGCCAAGGGCTTTGTCACTCGCGGTGGCAACCCTGTCACTAGGAACCCAGGAGCATACGAGTTCCACCTCACACACTAGATGACCCCGCCCACGCTCAGCCAGAGTGGATCCACACCAGGCTGTTGGCCCTAGTGTTGACATAATTGCCAATGAAATCCTGTTGTGCAGTGACATGAGGGCTTGCAAGTTGAGTGTTGCCTCGCCAAGCCGGATGGCTTGTTCAGAGGGTTGGACCTCAGGGTTGAAGGGACTTGAGATGCAACCCTGGCAGGACCATGCCTTGCTGACAACCAATGACAATCACACATGTAATGTCTGAGCATGCAAGCCTGTGTTGTCTGCAGCGCATGCTACTTATACACGTTTAGCTCTTGACCACCTGATGGATGAATAGGGCAACACTACGCGTCTCAACTACTTCAGCAAAGAGCCCACATACCCATTCAATTACAGCTACTTCGCACTCCGACAGAGTCTGTCTGTCCCTATCAAGTCATTGTCTATAGACCACCAAACACACAACTAACAATCAAAACAAAGACACTGCCCGTGGCTTTCTATGTCTTGAACACGCACCACAATGATAGATACAAGCGCTGGTAAGCACTGGGGGGTGTATCCACCAGGCAACACACACAGCACAATTCGACAAACCTGGCCACTACTTTCACTGTTGCGTGCAGCAGATATAACTTGATCTGCCTGTATGTAT
>QAXK01006731.1:0-13978 GCA_004335735.1 Chlorella sp. KRBP
GCCGGCGCCGTTGGGGCCGAGCAGGCCGACGATCTCGCCGCGCTCGACGTCGAGGTCGATGCCCCGGACGGCGTCGACGGTGCGGCGGCGGCTGCCCCGACCGGTGTCGAACGACATCCGCAGGTCTCGGGTGTGGATCACGGGGGTTCCCCTTCGGCGCTCCGGGGGCCGGGTGCCCCGCGGGTCACCCCATCAACGCAGGCGTGCCGGTCCGGGCCAAGGGGGGCGGGGTGCGGCGGTGACGCGCTGCACCCGGGCGATGACCGATGTCAGGGGGCCGGTGCCGTGCCTCGTCCCCGGATGCCCTCACGCCGGACGTGGGTGAAGTCCTTCGGTGGGCCGAAGGAAATCACCCACGTTCGTGTCGGGAGGGGCCGTGCAGCCAGGGCGCCGCGCGCCCCGCGGCGTCAGAGCCAGCCGCGGCGCTCGGCCTTGGCGAAGGCCTCGGCCCGCGACTGCGCGTCGAGCTTGACCATCGCGTTGCTCAGGTAGTTGCGCACGGTGCCGCGCGAGAGGAACAGCTCGCCGGCGATGTCCTCGGTGCTGCGACCCTTGCCGACGAGCCGGAGGATGTCGATCTCGCGGTCGGTGAGCGGGCAGGGACCGCTGCGCAGCGCCTCGGCGGCGAGCTCGGGGTCGATGGCCGTCCCCCCGGAGGCGACCGTGCGGATCGCCTCGACGAGCCGGCTGCCGGTGGTCGACTTGAGGATGTACCCGTTGGCGCCGGCGGCCAGCGCCTTGTGCATGTGCCCCGGCCCCTCGAGCGCTGTGAGCAGCAGCACCTTGCAGTCCTTCACCTGCGCGGCGGCCTCGATGCCGGTCGCGCCGGGCATGTCGACGTCGAGCACCGCGACGTCGGGACGCAGCCGCTGCACCGCCGCCGCCACCTCGTCGCCGCGGCTGACCCGCCCGACGACCTCGAAGGACGGCTCGGTGCCGAGCAGCGCCTCGAAGGCCTCGGCCACGAGGTCGACGTCCTCGGCGATGAGGATGCGCAGCCGGTCGGGTTCGGCCACCGCGGAGGCGCTGACGTCGGAGGCGGACAGGTCGGTCACGATCGGGCTCCCAGGGGTGTCGGGTCGCCGGCCACGGGCACGGGCGAGGAGGTGGCGGGCATCCGGCAGATCGCGCGGAACCGCCCGCCGGGCAGGTGACCGGCCTCGAGCGAGCCACCGAGGGCGGCCGCGCGCTCGGCGAGGTCGGCGAGGCCGGTGCCGCGGGCCCGGCCGGTGTCGGAGGCGCCGTCGTTGAGGATGACGAGGACGCTGGTCGTCGACTCCTCGCGCAGGCTGATCTCGACCCACGTCGGGCGGGAGTGCTTGAGCAGGTTGGTCACCGACTCGCGCAGCACGCGGGAGCCGAGGGCGTCGACGATCTCGCCGACCGGCCTCGTGGCGCACACGTCGGTGCTGCACCGGATGCCCAGCCGCTCGAAGATGTCCTGGGCCGAGGCGAGCTCGTCCTCGAAGCCGACGACCGTCTCGCCGCGGGTCAGGCCGCGCAGCTGCGACTGGCCCTCGGTGACCATCCGGGCCACCTCCTCGAGCTGCTCGCCGCAGCGCTGCGGGTCGCGGTCGAGGAGCCGGATGGCGGTCTGGACGCGCAGGCCGACCGCGACGAGGCTGCGGCCGAGGATGTCGTGGAGGTCGCGGGAGATGCGGTGCCGCTCCTCGTCGACGCGCAGCCGGGCGACGGTCTCACGGGCCCGGGCCAGCTCGCCGACGGTGACCGCGAGGCGGGTGAGCACGTAGAGCAGCAGGCCGATCGCGGCCACGACGAGCGCGAGGAAGGAGGCGATCAACGGGTGGATGTCCTGGGTGACCATGAAGCCGAGGATGAGGACGGTGTAGCCGATCCCGACCGCGGCCAGCCGCCCCCCGGTGAGCAGGAGCATCGCGGTGCCGAAGACGAGGGCCGCGTTGAGCCAGGCCCCCGCGGCGAAGGCGGCGGTGGCCGTGAGCACGACCAGCCACGGCATCCACGTGGGCACGGAGCGGTCACGCGCCGTGCGCATCTGGACCACGGTGAAGAGCGCGGCGCCGACGAGCCCCGTGAGGACGGCGACGATGCGCTGGACCGGCATGAGGTCGTCGTTCACCTGGGTGAGCATCGAGAGCGTGCCCTGCACGACGACGACGGCGACGACCACCCAGGACGCGACGAGGGCGATACGGGCATCACTGCCCTGGTTCTTCACTGGCATCCCCGACGTACTCCTGAGCCCTTGGCGTCCTCGCCACGGTAACAGCCGCGCGCGGTCACGGCGCGTCGGCGAAGCGGCCGAGCTCGACGACCTCGTCGAGGGCGCCGCGCAGGGTCGGCGGGACGTCGTCGAGGTCCCCGGCGACGAGGACGGTGCGTCCGTCGACGTCGACGAGGTCGCGCACGGCGTCCAGGACCCTGCCGAGCTCGCCGAGGTCGAGGCGGGCTGCGGGGTCGTCGAGGGCGACGACGTCCGGCCCGTCGGCGAGCGCGACCGCGACCCCGAGCAGGACCCGCTGGGCGGCGTCGAGCTCGGCGACGGTGCGCTCGAGGACCGGCGCGAGGCCGAGGCGCTCGGCCGCCCGGGGAGCGGCCCGGCCGACGTCGGCGAGCAGCTCCCCGGTGCGGGTGTCCGAGGCGTCCGGGTCCCGGCTGACGGTGAGGTGCCACGACGTCGACTCGACGCTGCGGCGGGCGGGACCGTCGCCGGTCTCGAGGTGTCCGGCCTGCCGGGCGAGGTCCCCGGCGAGGCAGAGAATGACCGTGCGGCCGGCCCGGGCGGGGGTGAGGAGGGCGATGGTGCCCGCCTCCACCTCGAGCCCGGCGCCGGTGAGGGTCGCGCAGGCCCGCTCGGGGGCTCCGGCGACGTCGAGGTCGCGCACCGCGAGGGTGACGACCCGGGTGACGGGGAGCTCCGGGCGGACGCGCTGACCCGTGCGGTGCGGGGCGGACGTGTCCATCACGGTGCTCAGCAGTAGAGGAAGGAGACCGTGCTGACGGGCCAGCCCATGGGGCCCTCGATGACCTCGTCGACGGTGGTCAGGGTCTGCATCTCGTTGACGCTCATGGCTTTTCGTCCTCTCCCGGTGGTGTGTGCCCGGTGCTCCGGGCGACTGGTACAACTCTCTCCGGTTCGGCCGGACCGGAGTAGTACTCCCCGTCAGCGGCTCGTCGTGACGGGTGTCATCCGCGCGATGACCTCGGCGCACCCCGGTGTCGACCGAGGCAGGCAGAGCACGAGGGAGGCGTCGGCGGCCGCCTGACCGGGATCGGCTCCGAGCACGAGAAGCGCTCCGGCAGAACCGGTTCCGAGATCCGAGGAGCAACGGAGGTTCTGGTCGCCGAGCAGGAGGTCACTCTCCGTCGCGAGGCGGTGGCCGCGCCGCGAGGTGGCGGTGACGGGCACGGTGTACCAGCCGAGCCGGCCGCGGTGCATCGCTGCCGCCGGGTCGTCCGGGGCCACGAGGGCCAGCGCGGCCAGGAGGCCGGCCCGCCCGTGCAGCAGCCCGGCCCCGGCGACCGAGCGCAGGCGCAGGGCCCGCAGCACACCGGTGACGGCGGCGTCGGGGGTCACCTCACCAGGCGAGGGGGCGTGGTCGAGCAGTGCCGCCCCGGGTCGCCCACCGAGGGCGGCGGCGAGCACCCCGAGGGCCGCCGATCCCGTCCCGAGGTAGGGCATCACCCGCTGGCCGTCGCTGGTCAGCCACGCCCCCGCACGCACCCGCACCGCGGCCCCCTCCCGCTGCAGGGCGAGTCGCGCACCGGCGCGCAGCCGGCCGGCCAGGTCGGGGGACGTCTCCGCGCCGAGCAGCTCGGCGACCCGCAGGAGGGCCAGGCCGACGCCCGCCCACCCGTCGAGGAGCCCGGCCCGCAGCCCGGGCGGGGGGACGTCGCGCTCGAGCGCGTCGAGGGTGTCGGCGACCAGGCCCACCGCGAGGGTCGTGAGGGACGCGTCGCGCAGGAGCACGCCCAGCTCGGCGAGGGCCACCGCCCGCCCGGCCGACCCGCGGGACCACCAGGGGCTCGCGCTCGGGCGGTCCGCCCAGCGCGCGAGGAGACCGCGGGCGGCGTCCTCCTCGCCGACCCGGGCCAGGCAGAGCGCCACACCCTCGGCGCCGTCGGCGAGCCCGGGCGCGAGGTACGGGGCCGCGGCGGCCTGCCGGGCGAGCCAGTCCCGCCACTCCTCGGGCACCGGGTGCCGCGTGGCGGCCAGCGTGGCGAGCACCCCGCCCGCCCCGTGGACGAGGCCGAGCCCGCCGGCGGGCACGGCGAACCCGGCGACGTCGGACGGGAACAGCCGGTCGGTGCGCGACGGCGCTGCTGCGACGTGGAGGCCGGCGACGAGGCGCGCGGGGTCCGGTGCGACCCCACCGACGTGGGTGCCCCCCGACGCGGCGTCCGCGAGGTCGGCGTCACCCGCGGCGGCGAGGTCGGCGGCGAGGTCCGGACGGCGGGCGGTGAGCGAGTACTGCGGGTTGACGAGCAGGGTGCCCATCCGCGCGAGGGCGGCGAGGTCGGCGGCCGGCGAGACGTCGTCCCCGGTGGAGGACAGCACCGTCGCGACCCCCTTGGCCACGGCGACGCCGTCGACGGCCGAGGACTCGAGGTCGATGAGGACGACACGGCCGTCGCGCTCGATGACGTTGCCGGGGTGGACGTCGCGGTGCGTGACGCCGTGCTCGTGCATCACGGCGAGGGCGGCGGCCGTGCGCTCGAGGACGTCGTCGACCCACCGGCGGTACGCGGGCCCGTCGGCGCCGGGCACCGCACCGGGATGGGTGGTCGCCATCCCGGCGGTCAGGGTCGGGCCGTCGACGTGCTCCATGACGAGGAACTCGCTGTCCCCGGCCACGTGGTGCGCGACGACCTCGGGGACGACGCCGGTGCCGGCCAGCCGCTCGAGGGCCCGCAGCTCGTGGCGCAGGCGGGTGACGGCGTCGGACCCCGCGAGGTCGAAGCCGGTGTGGCGGCGGCCCTCCTTGAGGACGACGCGGCGACCGTCCACCCACGTGGCGGTGTAGACGCCACCGGCGTTCGAGCGGTGCAGCACGCGGACGTCGGTGACGGGGAGGACGGCGCCTGAGTCGCGGTCGGCGGCGGCGTCCCGCAGGACCGCGACGAGCGTCGGGACGTCGGCGGCTCCGCGGCAGCCGGAGTGCGGAGAGCGGTCGTCGGGGGCGGCGCCCGTCCCGTCGTCGCCGGCGCGACCCATCCGGGAACGGCCGCGCTCGTCGACGTGGTGGACCCCCCGGAACGCGCCGAAGCGCACGGACACCGGGGCGCCGTCGACCGGGACGTCGCTGAGGACGCGGCCCCCGGGCTCGCCGGCGAGCAGGACGGTGAGCCGGGCGACGATCCGGGCGAGGGAGGTGTCGTCGGTCGGGTAGACGGTGACGACCTTGCCGGCACCGCTCGGCTCGGCGTACTTGGCCTGCGTCGCCGCGACGAGCCGCCGGGTGCGCAGGTGCTTGCACGTGAGGTCCTCGGCGAGCGCCTCCGCGACGACGAGGGGGACGACGTGCTCGGCCCGTGACGGGAGGCACGAGACGTGCACCTTCCACCCCGAGTCGGGCAGCATCACCGGCGTGCGGTAGACCCGCCAGGGTCCGTGGTCGGTCACCTCGACGCGCTCGGGGACCACGGCGGGGCCGAGCACGTCGGGGGCGCCGGGCGCCACCTGCCAGAGGTCGTCGTAGAAGTCGGGGTCCGCGTCGACGTGGGCGAGGTGGCGATGGTCCATGGGCAGGGCTCCTGCGTGGCTCGGTGGCGGACCCCTCCGGTCCCCCGCGCCGATCCTGTCCGTGGCGCAGATCACCCCGTCAGTGACAGGCGTCACCGGTCGGGATGACACCTGTCACCACCCGGGCGCGGCTCGGCCCCCGCACCCGGTGGGGTGCGGGGGCCGGCGCGGCGGGCCGGGCCGGTGTCAGGCGGCCGCGAGGGCGGCGTCGCCCACCGGGTCCTTCGAGCGGTCGCCCTCGTAGACGGACTCGTCGAGGATCCCCTCGCGCTTGGCGACGATGGTCGGGACCAGGGCCTGGCCGGCGACGTTCGTCATCGTCCGCATCATGTCGAGCACGGGGTCGATGGCCAGGAGCAGGCCGACGCCCTCGAGCGGCAGGCCCAGCGTCGAGAGGGTGAGCGTCAGCATGACGACCGCGCCGGTGAGCCCGGCGGTGGCCGCCGAGCCGACGACCGACACGAACGCGATGAGCAGGTAGTCGGTGAACCCGAGGTCGACCCCGAAGAACTGGGCCACGAAGATCGCCGCCAGGGCGGGGTAGATCGCGGCGCAGCCGTCCATCTTCGTCGTCGCGCCGAGCGGCACGGAGAAGGAGGCGTACTCGCGCGGGACGCCGAGGTTGCGGGTCGTCACGTACTGCGTGACGGGCATCGTGCCCACCGAGGAGCGCGAGACGAAGGCCAGCTGGAGGGCCGGCCACGCACCCGAGAAGAACTTCGCGGGGCTCAGGCCGTGGGCCTTGAGCACGAGCGGGTAGACGACGAGCAGCACGAGCGCGCAGCCGACGTAGACGTCGATCGTGAAGACGGCGAGCGGGGCGAGCAGGTCCCAGCCGTAGGTGGCGACCGCGGTGCCGATGAGGCCGAGGGTGCCGAGCGGCGAGAGCCGGATGATCCACCACAGCACGGTCTGGACCACGGCGAGGAAGCTCTCGGAGAAGGCGACGAAGGGCTCGGCGCGCTTGCCGGTCTTGAGCACGGCGACGCCGATGAGCAGCGCGATGACGACGATCTGCAGGACGTTGAAGCCGAGGCTCACGGAGCCGTCGTCGCCCGTGCTGCCCTCCAGGCCGAGGATGTTCGCCGGGACGATGCCCTGGAGGAAGTCGGTCCACGAGCCGGTGGATCCGGGGGCGGCGGCCGCCGAGCGGTCGACGCTCGTGCGCAGGCCGGGGTCGGTGAGCAGGCCGATGGTGATGCCGATACCCACGGCGATCGCCGCGGTGATGGCGAACCACAGGAGGGTCTGCCCCGCGAGGCGCGCGGCGTTCGTCACGTCCCGCAGGCGGGCGACGCTGACGACGATCGCGAGGAAGACGAGCGGCACGACGATGGTGCGCAGCAGGCTGACGAAGCTGCTGCCGATGACGTCGAGGGTCGTTGTCAGCCCGTCGGAGGACGTGGCGCGGGCCAGCCAGCCGAGCAGCGCGCCGAGCACGAGGCCGGCGATGATCTGCGCCCAGAACGGGACCTTGGGGAGGCGGCGGGCCGTGCGAGCCGGCGGTGCGTCGTCGGGGTGCCGGGCGTCGGTGGCGGTCGAGGAGGCCACGGGGTTCCTTCCGAGGGGGTGGTCAGCAGGGGTGGGGGCGGACCCGCACGAGGGCCTTCAACACGTGTCGCGCGTGACCGATTCCCGACAGGGGCCCGACCTTGGACAGGAAGTTCCCCTCGCCGTCGGCCCCGCCCTCCACCCCGAACGTGGGTGAAGACCTTCGCCATGCCGACGGTCTTCACCCACGTTCGGGGTAGACGGGGGCGCCGGGTCGTCAGGTCAGGGGGGCCAGGCCCGTCACGACGAGGACCGGCTCGCCGGCCTCGTCGGTCGCGGCGAGGTCGAGCTCGGCGGTGAGGCGCCAGTCGTGGTCGCCGTCCTCGTCGTCGAGCACCTGCGTGACGAGCCAGAGCCCGTCCCCCTCCTCGACCGTGAAGAGCCCCGGCCCGCGGGCCGCCGGACCGGTCGAGAACGCGCCGTACTCGGTGAGGTAACCGGCCGCGGCGTCCTGCCACTGCTCGGCCGTGAGCCCGCCGTCGAGGGCGGCGAGGGCCTCCCAGCGCCCGAGCGAGAGCAGCTCGACCCGGCGGAACATGCTCTGTCGCACCATGACCCGCAGGGCGCGCGGGTTCGCGGACAGCGCCCGGCCCTCGGTCGTGGGACGCACCTCGGCGTCGGTGTCGTCGCTCGGGTTGGCCAGGGCCTCCCACTCGTCGAGCAGGCTGGAGTCGGTGCCGCGGACGACCTCGCCCAGCCACTCGACGAGGTCGTCGAGCTCCTCGGTGCGCGCCGAGGTCGGGACCGTCGAGCGCAGGGCGCGGTAGGCGTCGGTGAGGTAGCGCAGGACGACACCCTCGGCGCGGGGCAGCTTGTGGTGGGCGACGAACTCCCCGAACGTCATCGCCCGCTCGAACAGCTCGCGCACGACCGACTTCGGCGAGAGGTCGCGGGGGTCGACCCACGGGTGGCGCTGCCGGTAGGTGCGCAGCGACAGCTCGAGCATCTCGGCGAGCGGCCTGGGCCACGTGACGTCCTCGAGGGCGTCCATCCGCTCCTCGTACTCGAGCCCGTCGGCCTTCATCGCGGCCACCGCCTCGCCGCGGGCCTCGTACTGCTGGGCCATGAGCACCGGGCGCGGGTCGTCGAGGGTGGCCTCGATGACGCTGACGACGTCGAGGGCGTAGTCGGGCGACTCGCGGTCGAGCAGCTCGAGGGCGGCGAGCGCGAACGCGGACAGAGGCTGGTTGAGCGCGAACCCCTCGTGGAGGTCCATCGCCACCTGGAACGGGCCCTCGTCGTACCGGCGCCCGTCACGCCGCAGGAACCGTTCGAGCGGCGGTGCCTCGGAGGGCACCACGTCGGCGGGCGGCCGCGCGTCGTCCCGGCCGGGCTCGGGCGCTGCCGGCTCGGTGGGGGCCAGGCCGGCGGCGGCGAGGGCGGCGCCGAGCGCACCGAGCCCCTCACCGGCCGGGGCCGGCTCGGGCTCGGGTGGCGCGGCCGTCTCGACCGGTGGCGCGTCGGCCGGGTCGGGCTCCGGCGGCAGCCAGTCCTCGACGCCCGACCCGTCGTCGGGTTCCACCACACCGGCCCGCACGAGCGAGCCGAGCACCTGCACCGCGCGCTCGACGAGCCGGTCGCGGCGCTCGTCGTCCTCGTGGTTGTCGAGCAGCAGCGTGTGCAGTGCGTCCTGCTGGCCCTCCCACTGGTCGAGGACGTTGAGGACCATCGCGTGGGTGACCCGCATCTTCGACGTGAGCGGCTCGGGGACGCCGTCCACGAGGCGGTCGTACGTCGACTGCGCGTACGTCAGCACCCCCTCGGGCGGCTTCCGGCGGACGACCCGCCGCTCCTTCTTCGGGTCGCCACCGGCCTTCGCGAGGGCCTTGGAGTTCTCGATGACGTGCTCGGGCGCCTGGACGACGACGTAGCCGACGGTGTCGAACCCCGCCCGCCCCGCGCGCCCGGCGATCTGGTGGAACTCGCGCGCCCGCAGCACGCGCTGCTTGCGCCCGTCGTACTTCGTCAGCGAGGTGAGCAGCACGGTGCGGATGGGCACGTTGATGCCGACGCCGAGGGTGTCGGTGCCGCAGATGACGGCGAGCAGCCCGGCCTGGGCGAGGGTCTCGACGAGGCGCCGGTACTTGGGCAGCATCCCGGCGTGGTGGACCCCGATGCCGTGGAGGACGAGCCGGCGCAGCGTCTGCCCGAAGCCCTTCCCGAAGCGGAACCCGCCGACCGCCTCCTTGAGGGCGGCCTTGCGCTCGGCGGACACGACGTCGACCGACATCAGCGCCTGGGCCTGCTCGACCGCGCTGGACTGGGTGAACGACACGACGTAGACCGGCGCCCGACCGTCACGCAGGAGCAGCTCGATGGTCTCGTGCAGCGCGGTGAGCACCCACTCGTACTCGAGCGGGACCGGCCGCTCGACGCCGGTGACGGAGACGACCTCGCGCCGGGTGCGGCGGCCGAGGTCGCGCTCGAGCTCGGTGGTGTCGCCGAGGGTCGCCGACATGAGGAGGAGCTGGGTGTCGGGGAGCAGGAGCAGCGGGACCTGCCAGGCCCAGCCGCGGTCGGGCTCGCCGTAGAAGTGGAACTCGTCCATGACGACGAGGCCGATGTCGGAGGCGTCGCGCTCGCGCAGGGCGTGGTTGGCGAGCACCTCGGCCGTCGCGCAGATGATCGGGGCGCCGGGGTTCACGGCGGCGTCCCCGGTGAGCATCCCGACCTGCTCGGCCCCGAAGGTCTCGACGAGGGCGAAGAACTTCTCCGAGACGAGGGCCTTGATGGGCGCCGTGTACCAGGAGCGTCGGCCGGTGGCGAGGGCCATCGCGTGCGCGGCGACGGCGACGAGCGACTTGCCGGACCCGGTCGGCGTGGCGAGGACGACGTGGGCGTCCTCGGCGAGGGCGAGCACCGCCTCCTCCTGCGCGGGGTAGAGCGCGAAGCCACGCTCGCCGGCCCACTCGACGAACACGTCGAGGGCGGCGTCGGCGCCGGGGCCCGCCTCGGAGGTCTCGCCGGTGAGGCGGTCGGTGAGCGTCATCGGGGTCGATTCTCCCGCATCGACGAGGCGTGACCGGACGGGGCCGCCGCCGGCCGCTCCGGGTGTGCCCGTCGGTGGCCCGGGGTAGACCGGAGGGAGGCGCCCCGGCCGACCGCCGACGGGCGCACCACCTGCCGAACGGAGCATCCGATGACCGACGAGATCTGGTCCGCCTACCTCAGCCGCCGCAAGGCCGCCTCCGACGCGTTCGTCGCCGGTGACGTCGCCCCGCTGCACGAGGTGTCCACCACCACCGACCCCGCGACGATCCTCGGGCCCTCCGGCACGGTCGTCGAGGGCGCCGAGGCCGTGAACTCCACGAACGCCGAGGGTGCGTCCCGGATGAAGGGCGCCGAGCGCAACGACCTCGAGACGATCCACGGCGGCGAGGAGGGTGACCTCGCGTGGTGGGTCGGGGTGCAGCGCTCGGTCGTCTCGGTCGAGGGACAGGACGGCCCCGTGCCGATGGACCTGCGCGTCACCGAGCTCTACCGGCGCGAGGACGGCGCCTGGAAGCTCTTCCACCGGCACGCGGACACGGTGCGGGAGGGCTGAGCCGGGTCAGCGGCCGCGCGGCACCTCGCTCGGTCCGACGTGCTCGGTGAGCCAGTCGACGAGGGGCCGCACCGCCCGCCAGTCCGCGCGGACGCGCTCGACGACCTCGGGGGTGTCCAGCCACGCCGGCGACCCGTGCCGCCGCGCGGCGATGAGGTGCTTGTGCCGCATCAGCCCCAGCCGCGGGTGGTCGGCCGGCACCCCGCGCGGTCTCGTGGCCACGCGCTCGCCCCCGAGCTCGAACCCTTCGGCCACGAGCCGGTCCACCACCCGCTGCAGCGCGACGCCCGAGGGCGGGGCGTCGACCGCGGCGCGGTAGCGCGGCGTCTGGTCCGGGCCCGTCGGGTGGAAGCCGCCGCCGGTCATCAGGCCGTCGGCCGAGACCTGCACGTAGAAGCCGACCCCCGGCACGGCCGCGGCCAGCGCCCCCTGGTGGTCCTTGTACGGCGACGTGTCCTTGCTGAACCGCACGTCACGGTGCGGCCGGTAGAGCCGGGCCTCGCCGAACTCGTGGGCCAGCGCCTCGGCGAGCCACTCCATCGGCTCGCGGACCGACTCCTCCCAGCGCGTCCGGTTCGCCTGCCACCACGTCCGGGTGTTCTCGGCGGCGAGCTCCTCGTAGAAGTCGAGGGCGTCGAGCGGGATGCCTGCCCCGGTCATCCGGTCGGCCCCGGGGCGGCCGCCCAGGCGCGGGCGACCAGCGCACGGAGCACCTCGCGGTCGACGGCCTCGAGGCGCTTGACGTAGAGGCACCCCGTGCCGGTCGTGTGCGGACCGAGCCGGGCCAGCAGGTCGTCCGGACCGTCGGACGTCAGGCCGTAGAGGACGAGGGCCGCCCTGCGCGGGGAGAGCCCGACGGCGAACCAGTCGTGCTCCTTGCCGTCGGCGGTCCGGTACGGGCGCTCGCCGACACCGACGATGGACGCCCCCCACATCCGCGCCTCCGCCCCGGTCACCTCCCGCAGCAGGGCGAGCGCCTCCTCGGCGTCGGCCCGGCGCCGCGCGTCGGCCACCCCCGCGAGGAAGGCGTCGGGGTCACCGTCGTGGGTCGTCGTGCGGCGGTCTGCGTTCTCGGGCACCGGTCCTCCGTCCGTCGTCCCGACCGTAGGGCGCGGATGCCCCCGCGCGCCACCCTCGCTGTCGAGGCCGGGGGCCGCCGGGCCCGCGGGCCGCCCCCGCGGGCGAGGATGGCCCCATGCCCGAAGGCCACACGATCCACGCGCTCGCGGGTCGGGTGGAGGCGGCGTTCGCGGGGACGGAGGTGCGCTTCTCCTCGCCGCAGGGCCGGTTCGCCGAGTCCGCCGCCCTCGTCGACGGCGCCCGGGTCGAGTCGGCGGAGGCGCACGGCAAGCACCTCGCGATCCACGTCGAGGGTGACCGGGTGGTCCACGTGCACCTCGGGCTGTTCGGGCGCTTCGCGGTGCGGCGGCACCGGCGGGTCGACCGCGGCGAGGCACCCACCGACCTCCCGCTGACCGGGCAGGTGCGGCTGCGGATGGTCAACCGCACCCACGTCGGCGACCTGCGCGGCCCGATCGTCTGCGAGCTCGTCGGCCCGGCCGAGTGGGCCGAGGTCGAGGCCGGGCTCGGGGCGGACCCGCTGCGCCAGGACCGGCTGCCCGCCTCCGTCGTCGAGCGGCTCGGGCGCACCCGGCGGGCCATCGGCGCCGTGCTGATGGACCAGGGCCTGGTCGCCGGGGTGGGCAACGTCTACCGGGCCGAGCTGCTCCACCGCCACGAGCTCGACCCCCACACCCCCGCTCGCGACGTGCCGGTCCGGCTCGTCCACGAGGTCTGGGACGACCTCGTCCGGCTCATGCCGCTCGGGGTGCGCACCGGACGGATCCTCGTGGCGGACGGCGACGTCGACCGTGCCGAGGCGCTGCTGGCCGACGGCGGCAGCGGGCGCATCCGCCCGGCCTACGCGGTGTACCGGCGCCACGGGAAGCCGTGCCCGCGCTGCGGGGAGGTCGTCGTCAAGGAGACGATGGCCGGGCGCAACCTCTTCTGGTGCCCGGGCTGCCAGGTGTGACGGCCGGCCGTCAGCCGACGTGCGTCACGGTGACGCGGCCGTCCTCGACGTGCCAGCGCTGGTCGAGGCGCACGGTGTCGAGGAGCCGGCGGTCGTGCGTCACGAGGAGCAGCGCGCCCTCGTAGGCCTCGAGCGCCTCCTCGAGCTGCTCGATGGCCGGGAGGTCGAGGTGGTTGGTCGGCTCGTCGAGCACCAGGGCGTTGACCCCCCGCGCCTGGAGCAGGGCCATCGCCGCGCGCGTGCGCTCGCCGGGGGAGAGCCGGCCGACGAGGCTCGTCACCTGGTCGGCACGCAGCCCGAACTTCGCGAGCAGCGTGCGGACCTCGGCCGGGGTCATCTCGGGGACGGCGGCCTCGAACGCGCCACCGAGCGGCCGGTCCTCCGCGAGGCCGGTGCGCGCCTGGTCGATGCCGCCGAGGGCGACCGAGGCGCCGAGGCTGGCCCGCCCGGAGTCCGGCGCCAGCCGGCCGGTGAGCAGGCCGAGCAGGGTGGTCTTGCCGGCGCCGTTGGGACCGGTGACGCCGATGCGCTCGCCTGCTCCGACCTGCAGCGACACCGGGCCGAGGCCGAACTCCCCCAGCCGGACCGCGGCCTCGTCGAGCGTGGCGACCACCGAGGAGGAGCGCGGAGCGGCGGCGATGCCGAACTGCAGCCGCCACTCCTTGCGCGGCTCCTCGACCTCCTCCAGCCGGGCGATGCGCGACTCCATCTGGCGCACCTTGCGGGCCTGCTTCTCGGACGAGTCGATCTGGGCGCGCCGGCGGATCTTGTCGTTGTCGGGGCTCTTGCGTATCGCGTTGCGCACCCCCTGCGAGCTCCACTCGCGCTGGGTGCGGGCCCGACCCTCGAGGTCGGCCTTGCGCTCGGCGAACTCCTCGTAGGCCTCGCGGGCGTGCCGCCGGGCGACGGCCCGTTCCTCGAGGTAGGCGTCGTAGCCGCCGTCGTACACGGCGACCGCGTTCTGGGCGAGGTCGAGCTCGACGACCCGGGTGACGACGCGCGAGAGGAACTCCCGGTCGTGGGAGACGAGCACGACACCGGCCCGCAGCCCGCCGACGAAGTCCTCGAGCCGGCGCAGCCCGGCGAGGTCGAGGTCGTTGGTCGGCTCGTCGAGCAGGACGACGTCGAA
>QAXK01006743.1:0-20504 GCA_004335735.1 Chlorella sp. KRBP
TGGCTGGCAGGCGCACCTGCTTCATGTGGTCACAATGTCAGTCAGCAGAGATCGCCACGTTGGAATGCCACACTCTCAGTACACACCAGCACCTACGTTGCTGCAGTGACCCTGCCACACCGGCACCCCACAGCTCATAAGCCCCTTGAGGTGACCTCCACCGCAATGAAGCTACTCACTGTGTGACACATCACGTTGTCACCGCCACTCAGCGTGTGCACTTCGTGGTTGTGTCATCCCTGTCACCCCCTGCCCTCACCAGGATGGAGACGTGGCACCTCTTGCCGACATTGTGGCGCTGGCACGCAAGTATCGCGCCCAGGTGTTTGTGGACGAGTGCCATGCAACAGGCTTCCTGGGGCCTACAGGGCGCGGCACTGACGAGTACTGGGGTGTGAGGGGCCAGGTGGACGTCATCAACTCAACACTGGGCAAGGCACTGGGCGGTGCCACAGGTGCGGCTGCCTGGCTGCTGGGTGCTGAGCGCGTTGCTTCGTACTCAGGGACCATCGTGGGGCCACAAGCTTGAGGGCGGACTTGAGGAGCCTACTGTACAGGAGGAGCCGACTTGAGGAGCCTACTGCACATGTGCTATGCTGGGGCCCAGGCATGCTGTCGATGCGTGTTGCTTTTGCCGCAGTGGATGCCTGACGGGTGACTGTACACAAGTGGCATAGTGATGGTAATCCTGATGGTGTGTGCCCCACAGCTCCTGTTCTGTGTGCATGCATGTGGTGCTACAGGCGGCTACACGACAGGCCGGGCTGAGGTGATTGGCCTGCTGCGTCAGAAGGCACGGCCATACCTGTTCAGCAACACCCTCGCACCTTGCGTGGCTGCTGCCAGCATCACGGTGTTTGACCTGCTGAGCAAGAGCCATGAGCTGCGAGACAAGCTGCAGGACAACACAGACTACTTCAGGCAGCACATGGCTGCGGCAGGCTTTGACATCCGGCCAGGCAGCCACCCCATTGTGGTGAGCATAAGGCTCAGGGGTATCTGGTTTTGTTTGTCCCGTAGTGCCATGTCATGGCCCACATGGACAGCGACAGTTTCAAACGCTGCATTGCAGCTGCTGTGCTGGGACCAACCTGGGACCAGCCTGTATGGATATCGCCTCACAGTGGTAGTCAAGGGGTCAGGCTGGCGAGGGCAGCAAGAGCCTTACCTACAGCTGGTCTTCTCATCACAACTGATGGTGCCGTGTGTGTATGCATCTTTGTGCTGCTGCAGCCCATCATGTTGGGTGACGCAGCGCTGGCCAACCGCATGGCGGCTGCCATGCTGGAGCGAGGTGTGTATGTGGTGGGCTTCTCATTCCCGGTGGTACCCAAGGGCAAGGCCCGAATCAGGGTGCAGCTGTCTGCAGGTGGGTGGGGCTGTGTCACAGGCAGGGCACATGCTGGGCTGTGCTTTGGGAATTCAGCACTGGGGCCCAACCCCTCTTTGAGGTAGTAAGACAACAGCAGCACACTGTGCGGCACCTGCATACCCTCCGAATGGTGTTGCAGGGACGCCGCTGCCATGATGGTGCAGCATGCATACGGGTGTTGAGACAAGTACTTGCAGGTTTGGGCAGCTGTGCTGATGCCACTGCACTGTTGTGTGCTTTTGCCGTTGCTGCCCTGCAGCGCATGACCGGCAGCAGCTGGATACAGCCATAGCAGCCTTCACAGCTGTTGGCAAGGAGCTGGGAGTGATCTGAGCATGATTCTCAGCAGCAACAGCAACCTGACCGTCAGCAGCCTGGGGACCTTGAGGGCTTGTGGGCGTGGACATTGCCTGAGTCGTTCACATTGCAGAGCTCTCAGGCTGGTGGCACTGGACATGGGCAGTGTGCGTTGCACACTGTGTGCAACACACATGTTGCAATTCCCGTGTCAACTTATATGAATATGGTGTCCAGGCCCTGCCCCACCAGCAGCAGCTGCAGTGCCATCAGCAGCGGCCATCAAACGTGGCCACCCGCAAGCAGCAGTCAGGCATATAGTGCACACCAAGGACTGCTTCGAATGTGTGTTTAAATCCAAGGCTGGCCAGCAGCAGCAGAGCGAAGAGCGACGGCCCTGGTGGTGGGTGGTGGCATCCAGTGCCTTCAGTGCTTCCGCACGGAAGCTTGAAGGCAGCACACTTGTGGTTTGTTTCGGCGCAGTTGGCACCAATGTGCCATGCAGTGCAATGATGGCAGTTGTTGTGGAGAGTCATGTGGCAGGCTGTGTCTGGATATGGTTCTTCAGCTTCTTGCTGACATTCTATCACTTCCATCTGCCTGACCTTGCAATCCACCAAGTACAGAGTTACTGGGCATGGCATGCCTCGTTGCCACTGAATCACAACCATAGCTTGGCCCCAGTTTGTCTGCATAACAGCAGCACGAATACATACGTAGCTTTTTGCAAGGAAGGTTGTCTCCTGCCCTTGTGCGCCCACTGCTAGTGATGGACTAGACCGCTCAGCATTTACACAGCCCATGCCGTGCACTTGCACGACCTACAGGGAAACAATGGCGCATCTTGCAGCGCAGAGTAGCGGGCACACACGTGCCTGCAGGAGATATGCAGGATCGTCACACCTGTGCAGGATAGGAGCAGGCCGTTGATACGGGCTAAAAACCAGCAGACAACTTGCAAATTGTTGCTTGTGTATGCAGTAGACGCCTTGTCCATGGATACCAGAGACACCAGCCCCTCTCACAGGGGACTTGCAACATGCCACACCCAGAACAGCAATCAACACAGCACGCATCAGAGCCAGCGTCAGAACAATGCCCAGCTTGAGTGCAACCTGCCCACCCCCTGACTCACAGCAGTGCTGCCCCAGCAGGTGTCTGCAGCATCGGCATATGCAGGCTGTTCTGCCCAGGCCCAGACGTACCAGGCTTAGCACTGCCTGTAAGCTGCACAGATGTGGGTGGGGGCACACGGCTTGGACCAGGTGCTGAACCCGGCCCGTGGGCCAGCAGTGCCTGCGCGCTTGACGACTGCTCCTCCAGCCGTCGCTGCCACCAGGGCTGGGCCTGCAGCCTGCCTAGGAACCTCAACACTACCACACTCAGCAGCAGCGCAGCCGCCGACGCGGCCGCATTCATGATGAACACGACCAGCAGCGTGGCCCTGTAGGACGTGGGCAGGCCCATGGGTGGGTCCCGGCCCACGATCTGCTGCACGTACAGCGTGAAGGCGTCCACGCTGAAGAGGCTGTAGATGATGAAGGCCACCTGCAGCACCAGTGTCACACTGAGGCCCACGTTGGTCCACAGGGGCTGCCTGCAGGCGCACAGCAGGCATACACATACAGTCAGCATTGGAAACCTCCACGCCTCTCCTACTTTCGGTGTGTAACTCTCCAGCCAAGCCGCACTGCAATGCACGTGCCATTGGTGTTCATGTGGCACAGCATACGCTCCTAGGTGGTGTGTGCTGCTGCTGTGTCGAAGACAGCAAGGATGCTGTGCATTTATCAATGTTGCACACATGGGAGCCGGGTGACACGGGAGTGCAGGCAGCAGTTGACAGCAGATGGCAGGCCACTCAAGCTGTATGGGTGAGTCCGAGTGCCAGTGCTTGCTTGCCTGTGTGGGTGGCCCTTGTTGAACACGACCGCCAGGATGACATATTGGGCAAGGTTGGTGAGGTAGATCACACTGGTCTCTGGTGCCACGTATGTACGCAGGTCCGTGGTGCCTGTCGTTGGGGTGTACCAGGGGACGCGGTGTAGGGAGCCCAGGGCAAGCAACTGCAGCACATCACAGGGCGCACACAGCATGCACTCTTGTCAGGGACGCAAACCGCACACACAGGCATAGCGCCAACATCGTATGCTGCTGTGACAAGCTGTGAAGGGACCAACGGGGGACATGCGACAAGGCGTGCTTTGTCTGCCTGCAATCTGTTCCATGCATGCCTGTGCGTGGCATCAGGGCCACCTCAACCCTCTGCTGACGGCGGCTGCTTAGTCAGCCACAGCACTGTGCCCTGACACAGCGACGCAAGCAGGTAACTGGTCTGTACATCATCGGAAATGCGCCCCACAGCCGGTGCGCTGCCAGGGAGGCTGCTGACCTGGAACACGATGACCACGGCCAGTTGCAGCAGCAGGGAGATCATGAGGGGTGACGACAGGACGCGCCCCACAGGCTTGGCGCGTGCCAGGGCCTTGCAGGGCCTGGTGTAGCCCATGAGTGCAGCAAGGATGGTGGTGTAGAACAGGTCCTGCAGTAAACCACAAATACAGCATGTGTGTTCAGCCCAGACACAGCAGTGGCATGCAGGTGGTGAGGTTGGCTCTGAGCAGTCACAACAAGTTGCTGCAGTCCACTTGTTGCCTACATGCCATCCCCCAAAGCAGGCTGTCCACCAACCAAGCAGCGTTGGGGGATGCTCACACAAGTGTAGGCGGGCACACTTGGCGAGCTGCACGTCGAGTTGGTCCATGCACAATAGGGGAAACACTGTGAGGTGACCTCAGACTCAAGCTGCCACATGGGCCTTCTTCCATGGGGCTAGGCCTCTGAACCCTTGAAAGTTGGGGCTGCCTGATGGTGCTGCTGACAGGATGCACTGGCCTGCTTGAGTCTGAAACATACCAAACTGACCGCATCAATGCAACAAGGGATTGTCAGCCCAGGCACTTACCCCGATGAGGTACTGGTAGTTGCCCATTTGCAGGGCATGTGTGTACATCAGGTTCGTGGCAAAGGCCTGTGCCATTGCATAGCCCACGATGAACTGGAAGATCTGGTACGTCGCCAGCAGCGCGCACCGGCCCTCTGCAACCACAGAGATCATGCTGGTGATGCTCTGCTGCTTGCTGGTCATGGGGGCAGCGACGCTGGCCTCCGCCTCACACAGAGACACACCTGCAGTGACACAACACACAGCCGCCCGCATGTGGTCAGCATCCATGGTCTACACAGGCAGTCTTGTAAAACTGACTCTGACAATATCAACTCAGCATCAGTCCTGATGCCAGTGACACAAGACACCAAGACAGGCCAACAAACCTGAAACATGTTGGCCTTGTCGCGCCCCATCACTTGGGAAGTGCTCACAAGCTTCATGCCATGACTCATGGATCCCCAACAGCAGCATACAGTGTCAGCTACCGCAACTTGCTGGACGAGCTATGAGATTGGTGTACACTTCTCAAGCTCATGCTACGGAATATGCGCTGCTGTCAGCACACTGTGTGTCAGCTCACCAACGTGTGCTGCTTTCAGTGCCCCGCAGTCATTGGCACCATCCCCGCAGAAGCCCACATGCAGGCCCAGCTTGGGGCACCCCGGCATAGGCGCAGTCTGCAGCCCTGACCCCAGCATCTCAATCAGGTCCCGCTTGTTGTCAGGGCTCATGCGTGCAAACACACAGCCGCGGCGCAGCACGGGCTGCAGGATGTCTGTGTTGTACGGGGGCTGCAGCAGGGCGTCAAAGCCCTTGCCTGTCACAGCACACTCAAGCTCCCCCATCATCACCTGCACGTGACACACGCCAACAGCCCATGGAAACATTGCAGCATTGGCAGCACTAGCCAGCCAACCGTAGAGACGATGCTTGGCGGCTCCTGCCACTAGCCAAAAACCCCGCAATGCAAAATGCAGCTGCTGGGCGGAGCGCATCCTAGCTGCAGCTGTCAGCACGCTGTTGAGCTGACGCGTCATGTGTCTTTCACACCCCTGGTGGCATCCCGTTGACGTGTTGCCTTACTGGCACACAGCCTCCATAGCCCAGGCGATCATGCCCACCTGTGCAAGCACTGTTGACGGAGCAAACCTGCTGTTGGTGCTGCCGTCCGGGTACAGCACACTCAGGGAAGCTTGGCCACCTGCCTGCCCAGCTGCTGCTGCTGCAGGGTCGGGGCCATCCACCAGCAGCACTGGGCGCCCCACAGGCAAGATGTGACACTGGTGCGCGACAGAGATGGCTGTGCGCACGTGGTCGCCTGTCACCATGGCCGTCCGTATCTGCAGCAACCATCAAACAGCCAGCCAGGGTGATACCCAGTCCGCTGTGCAGGGCCGCACCACGCTCCACGCACACACATCGGCAGGCTGTGGACAACACACAAGCAAGGCTACGAGGTACAGCGTGCCAATGGTGTAGATGTTCAATGGCATGCTGGCAAGCCATAGGCAAGCCATATGTGCAACTGGCGACACACAACACAAGCTGTGCGTTCAGCCGTGCTGCAGGTGCTGCAGCTGTGACCCACCAAGGCGTTCTGCAAGTCCTGGATTGCCCCCGCAGAGTCAGGACGCAGGGGGTTGCTGAGCACCGCCAGGCCCACGAGGTGCAGTGGCACCGCCGCCTCCAGCTGCTGCAGGCTGTAGCTGTGGACGGCACCCTCTGGCAGCATGCCTGGCAGGACAGGGCCCTGGGCCAGCGCCAGCACCCGCAGGCCCTCCCGCGTGTACTGCGCAAGCGTGGAGTCGAAGTCAGGGGGCACAGAGGTGGCCTGGACCAGGTCCTTGATCACCTCAGGGCTCCCCTTGACATACAACACATGAGAGGCTGTAGGCATGGGGGCATCCGACTCCACAGCTTGGCTCACACCTGCTGCCTGACCACCTAGCAAGTCGCCCACTGCAGGGGAAGATTGCAGCGCATGTGCTCCGCCTGGTGCTGCTGCTACTGCTTGCTGCTGATAAGGTGCAGATTGTGCTGTCACGCCTCCGCCGCCATTGCTGGCGCCTGGTGCACACTGCACCACCACCAGGTTCCGCATGAGCTGGCTGCTGAACTCAAACCTGCGCACGATGCGCAGCGGCTGCTGCGGCCGCCCTGGCGGGTGCACCAAAGCCAGCTCCTGCTGCTGCTGCTGGCTGCTTGGGGCGTGTGCTGCCTCTGCTGCGTCCAACAAGGACCAGCCAGTCGCTGCAAAGAGCTTCTGGTCGAGTGGGTCGCCCACCAGCATGCTGCCCAACCATGCCAGGCCATGGCAACTCGCCAAGAGCTGGGGTATACTGGGTGGGAGATGCTGCATATCTGCGGTCGGGGGCTCGAAGCGGCCGTTGCTGACTGGCACGATGCTCTGCAGCTCCAGGCCCTGCACAGTCAGCGTGCCTGCAAGACAAACAAGCACAGGCAGAGGAGCACCACCAGCATGAGGGTGTGTTGCATGCAGCTGAGAGGCACACTAAGGTCTGGTAGTGCTGATGGCTGTTACTGTACCGTTGGAGGAGCTGCGGCCTTGTACTGCTGCTCTTCAACCACGTGTTTCAAGGACCAGGAAAGGAATTGCCAAAGCCAGAACCACAATAGCAGGGACTTTGTGTTGCAGCACCCCTTGACCTGTCTTGTCAAAGCAGATCACGTCCAGGCGTCCAGCGGTGGTGATGGTGTGTGGCCCTGTCACAAAGATGCCCATCTTGCGCAGCCGTGAGATGCTGAACACCATGGCGATGGTCAGGCACGCCGGCAGCGCTGGCGGCACAGCCACCGTGATCATGTCCAGGAACCGCACCACGATGCGGCCAGGGTTGGCTCCCATCCTGGCCAGTACCACTGCAGCCCAAATGAAGATGCCCATGCAGGCCACCTGTACACACAGGCGACAGTCACGGGATACACAGGAGCCAGTGAGTGCATCGCCAGCAGAGGCAGCTCTTGTCTGAGTTCCACGAAAAGCTCTACATCTGCCACGGCAGTGGCAGGCAACAACAGGCGAAGGATGTTGCCATACCCACTTCCGTGCCAGGGCTGCTTGCTTCTGCTCCTGGTTGCGTCCATGCATGTGTGATCTGCCCCTTGCTGCAGGTACTGAAACACCTACTGCAGGGCTAGCCTCACCAGCATGACAGCAATGAACTTCAAGCTGTCCCCGATGAAGCTCTCGTTGCTATCCCGGGGATGCAAGATCGACCTGCAGGGACAGCAAAAACAATGTATGGGCAATTGCTGGGAACAGCAACGCAAGACATGTGCTGCATGCCAAGTAAGGCCGACAGCTAGGTCCAGGCTGCTGGTAGGTCCATGCTGCTGTGTGTGCGCAGCTGGAGCTTGTGCTAGCAAGATCCAAGGCAGCCGCTTGTGTCTAGCTGAGGCTCATGCCTCGCTTGTGACTGGCTCGGTCATGCTGCTGTTGTGCACTACAGGAGGTGGGGCGTCTCTGCCGCCACACAGACACATCCCAGGGCGACCTCCCTGGCTCACCTCAGTAGCTGCCCTTTCGCGCTGTAGAAGCGGGTGCGCACGACCATTGCCAGTGCGACGCCGCCTGTTTCAGCTGGTGCGCTGAGGCCCATGCCTGGGTAGCTGCTGCCTGGTGCACGGGCCTGTGCCACGTCTGTGCCTCCGTACAGTGTGCAGCCTGTGTGCTTGTCAGGGTCATAGGCCCCATCTGACACGCCTGGCTGGTAGGGCACCTTGCGTACAGGTACGGACTCGCCTGCAGCGACACAAAAGCGCAACAGCGGCAGGTTTGGCTGGTGCCGGCGCAGCGCTGTGCACATGGCAGTTCGTGTGGCTGATACTAGCAGGGGTCATGATCCAGGGGCTATGCGGACGCTGCATGCCTCTGCAGCATGTGAGCTGACAGCCTGGCTGTCCATGCATGCAGACATCAAGCCCCGCCAAGCTCAACTGCCAGGAACACAAGGCGCGATCTTCTATCAGTCCATGTTCGCCCCGCCACCTTGATACCTGTGAGCATGTTCTCGTCAACGATGCACTCCCCGGTGAGCAGCACACAGTCAGCCGGCAGCACCCCAGTCGTGACTGCTACGACATCGCCAGGCACCAGGGCTGTGGAGGGCACCACGCTGAACCTGCCGCCCCGCAACACTTCAACCTGGAACAGGAGCACAGCCGGGGCGGAGGTGTTGTGATGCCGTCCATCATGAGCTGCCTTAAGCTCAAACAAACCCAACGTTGGTGACATGAAGGCCTGTGCTTGCCACAGACGTGGGCTCAGTGCAGTCCTGTGCTGGCATGATGCAGAGCCCCAGGGTTGACGCTGTGTCCATGCTGGGCTCGGCCCTGCTGTCACCTACCATGCAGGTGTAGTGTGCCAGCTCTGCCAGCCGCCTCATGTTGTTGTGGGTCTCAATGGCACTCGTGATGATGGAGAACCAGGTGATGAGGAAGATGCATACGGCATAGATGTAGTATTGGTCTCCTGCGACCCAGATGATGACTGAGAAGTACTGGAACACGTAGAAGGGGTGCCACATCTCGTCAGCCACCAAGGCAGCCACACTCTTGACAGGGATGATCATCTCGTTGGTGCCATAGCGCTGCTGCCGCTGACCCAGCTGCCACTCATGGTCCTCAAGAACCCTGCAGATAAACACACCAGCCACCATCAAACACTATGCATGAGACGGAGTCGAGTAGAAGAACACGCATTCTGCACACGTAACACCCCTCCGCTGGGCCAGCATGGAGGGCTGGTTGTGTTGTAGGGCAGCTGCAGTGTCAGGCCAGATTCAAAGCGTATGTCAGCATTGAGAACCTCGCAAGCAGTCAGCGCAAAGCGTCTGCCTGTACTCGTACAGCATCAGTACTGCATGCCTCACCTGGGGTCCTGAGTGGCTGCCAAGGCTGCTGCACTGCTGCGTAGCTGCCTGTTGAAATCCTTGGGCACATCTGGCACAGGCAGGAAGGTGTCGACGCCGTCGACATAGAAGTATCTGTTGCACCTGAACTCCAGCAGCCGCTCCTCCAGTGCATAGCCCTGCAGCAGCGGAGAAACGACACAAATCGGGATTGCAGCTATCTGTTGACGCAGCCACAGCAGGCTGCAGAGGCATCTGCATACATCGCCAGCACGCCATGAGGCAGGTTCTTCTGCGCTGCTGCTCAAAACTGCAACAACGCCCCGGGCTAAAGTATCAGCTGACGCTGCAAGCGCGTTGGTGCACTGCTGCAGATGCAGCAGCATTGCTCAACAGCTGCAGCACGCAGAACCTCACCGCTTCCAGCAGCAGCTCAGGATGGTGTTGTGCTGACAGGTACGGATGGGAGGCAGTTGCTGCTGGCTGCAGGACAACCGCTTCGTTGAGGCTGACGCGCCCGTCCTTCAACTGCAGGCACAACACACCAAATCAGGCAGGAGCCTTGCAGCAACTCCCCAGGGCATGACAGGTGTTTCTCTGGGGGCCACATGCAGGCACATGGGGTGGTGCACACCAAGCAGCCCTGATGCTGTGGGTGCATGATAGCAGAACTAGAGGTTCCCGACGTTCTGTTGGCATCCTCACCGTTGTGCGAACATGCTGAGCATCCTTGAGCCTGCATCGCTGGAGGCGCAGCACAGTCCGCACTGTCAAGGACCACTTTGCAATCAGGAGCAGCAATCCTCCTGTGCATACCCCCAAAACCACAAACAGGAGCTGTTTGTGCCATGGAGACCTGAAACCTTCGAAGGACAGTATCTCTCTGCAAAACAACAAGCACCCTCCTGTCAGCTGCTGCTGTCTGTATGGGGCCATGTGCAGGACAGCTGCCGACAACCAATTGGCTCAAATGCACTGCATCATGAAACCAATATTGCTGCTGTGCAGCACAGTAGCTCTGCCATACTCACTCGTCAGCTGCAGCGAGTTCTCCTGCAGCTGCAACTGCTGAAAATCTGTTCCCTCCAGCTGTCGACGCCTTTCCGTTTTCGACACCAAACACAGCCCTTGTAGTTGCTTTCAAATGCTCTACTTCTTCATCTTCGTGAAGAACAAAGGCGGTCGAGCTCATCAGGACTGGACGCGGGACGAAAACGATCAACAGCTGACCCTGTCCAGCCCCTGATAGCTAGACATACGAACAGCATATCGCAAATCACAAATGCACATCATCCTTGTGTTGCTTATGATGACTGGAGACCCTTGCGCTGCACAACAGTCCAGTTCATACGCAGTGGGGCGTTGTCAACTGCTGCTGCAACTGACCAGAACCCACGTGGTCAAAAATGGCAGTCTTGAAGAGTCTGATAGCGCTCAGCTTGACTTCAGCTGACGCCTGAGAAGTGATTGCATGCGACTGCAGCAGGCAGACACCCTGTTCAGCAAATCTCTGCACTCTGTGACCAGTCTGGCAAGCTTGCCTGCAATGGTTGACAGGTTGGTTGCCAGAAGGGGGTGATGCTTGTACCGGGCTATGCAATGCATATATACCCCAAAGAGTGGTAATACATCAGTTGGTGCTTTGGCCAGGCTGATGCTGGGCGTGATGTGCTGCTTCGTCACTGTTACAGTCAGTCAAGGCGGGGTCTGCCTTGACACTCAGTGGTCCACTGCACTGGCCAGGACTTGACAGGTATCAAGATGGACAAGAGGCTTGGCTTGCATTTGAAGTGTGCCCCGAACCCATCAGGCACAAGCTGCAGTGAAGCATGAACAGCACTGCACACCTGGCATAAAACAAGACCAATGATCACCCTACTGCAGCCACCACACGAGGGGGTGCACAGGCTAGACCACCAAATTTCCTTGCCCTTGGGCAAAGCCCTCAGGCAACATTCTATAGCGTAGAGGTAACAAACATGCAAGGAGCTTGCACAGCTGTAACGTTGCAGGTGTCATATCTTCATGTACAAAGGACAGCAGCAACAGGTGCAACATGCATAACTTGCATGTGTGCAGCCACCGTTGACCACCAGCGGCCCATGGAGAGAAATACCAGTTGGCCAAAGCACCACCATGCGTACCCACTGCAAGCCGCGACACGGGCTGCTGTTGACAGTCATAACACAGTATGTATGTGCATATTGTTTGTCAAAACAAGCGGGCTATCGTCTGCCGTCACTGCAGAACAGACCCACAGCAAGGCATTGGCGCCAGGGAGCAATGCACTGGCCCCTTGCTTCAGGAGCTACAGCACGCAAGCAAAATCCATTGCTCGTCACAGTCGCATTACAGTTATGGGTCATCACAGGTCAGATACATATGTACACCTGCCCGTCCATGGCAGTCACCACGGCTGGTGTGGATGAGACATGCCGTAAGCATCCCCTACTCCTCCTCTCCCCAAGCTGCCTCAAGCTGCTGCTGCCTCTCCTTCTTCACTTCCTTGTTTGCCCTGCGCAGCGCTGCAAGCTCCTTCTCAGCTGCCTTGTCTCGCACCTGGACAGCACAGTGCCACGGCAGGATCAAGGCATCTGGCTTTGACTGCTATGCCTGGACTTGCACATGGCCGTATGACTAAGTAAGCCAACCAAACACAGCCGCCATGCTGCCATGATGGTGTTTGCGCCTGCATCACTGTATCTGAAATACACCTTGCACCCAGTACCTGCCAGCCTGACTTCTGCCTGTCCACCTTACACAGTTTACACACAGTTTCTTTGCATCAAATTGTCTTGCATCGTGAGGCAGCTGTCAAAATGCAAGCCGTCAGTGCTGCAAGACCTGAACTATGAGCATACAAGTGGAACGTACCTGGTTGTTCCCCAACGCGTTGCCGATGAGCCGCCGAGCAACAGCTGTCGTGGTCTTTGGCCGAATTGAGCGTGGCGGAGTCAACTCTGCAGCACACACACAGCATGTGAGGGGTGTCTGGCACCACTGTGACCAACGCGTGTGATGTCACGTGGCCGCAGCAGTGCAAGCACCAACAAGGCTAGGTACTTGTAACACACCGCACAGGCAGCAAGCCCTCTGTCTTGGTCAACCCGAGGAGTCTAAGTGCAGGTCCCTAGCAAGCTCCTTTCGTCACGGCCTCGTGTGACGCAGTGCTCCCACTGATCAGCCCTCACCTTCTGGTGCAATGTGCAGGGCTGCTCTGCTGGCCTTGGTGTATGGCCGCACTTTGTAGTCCCTCTGTGCTGACTCCAGCAGGACCTGAGCTGCCTCAGCACATGGGAAGACTGCCAGCGCATGCTCATCATCCACCCACTTGATGTTTGCCGCTGTCTTGCCCCACAGGTAATCAAGCAGGAAGGTCTCCAGGTGGGTGGTGCTGACAGCCCGCGTGAGGCTGTAGATCTCCACTATGTGCGGCTGGTTGTGAGCTGCGACAGCAGTACACAAGGGTCAGCCCACAGGAGCTGGGGCCATGCATAGAAGTTCGCAGGCTGAGCAATCGTGCAGAGGCTGCCAAGCACTGTTGACAAGATGATTGACACACACTGGCTCGGTCACACTGGAAGAGAGACACTACCAAAACCGTCAGATGCAGAACCAGAAAGGTAACATATGTGACAGCCCTTACCAAGCGTTTTGTACACACCAACGCTGGCTCACCTGCTGCCAACAAGGCTTCGTCATCAGAATCTGATGTCGGCAAGCCGCATTTGGACTGGCCCCTGCCGCGTGGCCGAGAGCCGCCGCCACTGCTCCCAAGCCTGCTGCTGCCGCCACCACTGCTGCCCTTGACAGACGTCGCAGGCTCTGACATGGCAAACCGAGTGGGCTGTGGGCTGCTCCCTCCATGCCGCTGCGGATGGGGGCTGCTCTGGAACGGCTGCAACACCACTTGCTTGTCCCGCTGCTTCTCAAAGCTGCTGGCGCTGCGTAAGCATGAGACATCTGGCTCCCAGTCATCTGACGCGTCCCAGTCAGCAGACGTGCTGCTGCTGTGATGGCTGCGCGCAGAGGACTGTGCAGCAGGAGCTGCTGCTTCTGGCTGGGCCCCACTGGTTTGGCCTCCTGCACGTAAATAAAGCACAGGTACAAAGCAGAACTCCTCAGGCGATGCATCAGCTACTGGGGATGCTTCATTGCTGAGAAGATGGCCAACATGCATGGACAACAGCTGCCACAAACAGTACTTTCAACAACTGCTGCATCAACCGCTCACCTTGTGCGATAGCTGCAGCAACAGTTTTCAACCTTAATTCATACACCTGTTGCATGTAAGAAGCCTGCGCGGAGGGGTCCTGTGAGCAGGGCAGTCGCACGAACACACGATGCAGCCGAATGTCAACGTACGCACGCAGCAGCGCATAGTGACAGGTTTCACGCAATGCAAATAATATAAAAGATTGAATCTTTTCTTGTAAATAGCCGCACCTCTGCGCAATCGGCCAGATCCAACAGCAAAGCAGCTCTCATGTCTGCTTTGCTTGGGTCGTCTTCATGTAGTCCCAGTGCTGCCAGCTGCTCCAAGAGCTCGTTTGACGTCTTATCTTGGTTATGCGCCATGTCGAGACACGACCGAGCGACCAACATACTGCCACCACTTGGCAGTGCCAAGCCAGTCAACGGTGCATGTATGCCAGTCGCAGTATGCACTGCATGCCTCGACCTGGCCCTGACTGAACCATCTTGTCTGGAAGGCAGGACCAGCTGCTGCTTTGCTAGCACTCCAACCGTATGACAGCATTCGTAACAACGCCCGGTGACAAGGAGGGTCTGAACATCTCATTGAGCGGTGCATTAAGGCTTTGAACCTGCTAATGATAGTCCTGGCACTTGGGGCGCCTGTTCAGTCTGATCACAGTCAGCCAACTCTTCGAGAGATCTGGAGTCTGAGACGAACTGCGTCCAAGCACTGCACCAATTTCTCGCAGTGTCACATCTCAAAATATCGGTTGCTCACCTGTAGCACTAGATGTCTTGGTGATTGCCTGCAGGCATCGGCAGCAGCATTGACAGCAGTAGCAGCAGCACCAGCCTAGGCCATCATGGCTGGTCTTGCACCCTCAGATTCAGAAACGGAAAGCTCGGTGCATACAGAGCCTTCTGCTGGTGATGACTACCGCGCAGCCTTCGAGCCCTATCGTGTTGAGGGCAAGAACCCAGTTGTCAAGGGGTTCAGAGAGTGGTGGCTTCAGAACCCCTTGAACAACTTGTGGACTAAGAAGCCAAACCTATGGCGCACCTACCAAGCAGAGCAGGCAGGCCTATCTCCTGCCGACGCTGTTAAGAGTGGCGCAAACGTCAGGCTGGAGGACCTTGTGCAGTGAGTTGTGCCCCAGGCAGCTGCGCATTTGTGCAGTGCCACAGCAGCTTCGGTTGGTTTATGGTATCCACGAACACACGGCCCTCTATATACAAAGAGAACACACACCTCTATATATCACACTGCAGCACCCTGTCACCAACACTGTGCACTGTTGTCTGCCACTGTGACCGCCCGCACACACCCTGCCACAGGCGTGGGCCCACCCTGGATGATGTGCTGGATGACAGTGACTTTGAGCTGCAGCCACTGCCCTCCGACGAGGCCTGGTTTGGTGAGCCAGACCCCTCCATTTACGCAGCCGGCACCAACGACCTCACCAAGGAGCAGCTGGCACAGGAGGTGGCCAAGGGCAACGTGTGCACACTGCGGCAGCTCAAGAGCCACCTGCTCACAGCAACAGAGGATGAGCTGGCGGTGAGCAGCACAGACCCAGCCAGCCTTGCTTGCTTTGCGCCAGGGGGTGCAAGGGGGTGCAATATTGCACCTGTTGGCACCTGGCAGGTGGCTGCGCCCAGGACAAGCAGGGAGCAGCCCTGGCAGAATCGACTCGGCTTGAGCAGCAGCCACGGCCCATGGTAGTGCACCAGCAGAGTGGTGTGTCAGGATTGCCGTGTGTGGCCTCTGCTGGGGCAGGCGATGTGGGCAGCTGCTGCTGTCAGGCGTCATGACTGTGTGCACCCGAGCACTGTTGTGCTGCGCAGGCCTCCGGTGCACAAAGACCTCATTGCCCATCCGCTGTCTGCTGTCTGCTGTCTGCGGCTGCAGGCCTGGCGCAAGCTGTTTGCTGCCCAGTCCATGAAGGAGGAGATGTTTGTGGACACACCTGAGGGCCGCGTCAGCCTGTGGGACCTGCTGATGTATGTGCGCAACAACCCAGAGCTGGAGGCACTGGTGCAGCGGGACATCAACCTGGCAGTGCCTGTGGAGGGCATGACGCGGTGAGCCTGAGGCGGCATATGCATTGACATAATCAAACGCATGGCGGTGCTTGCTGGCGAAGCAGCAAGCTGCCAGGTGCCAGCGTATGCGAGGCCTGGCTCCAAATGCAGTGCTGGCCAATGCTTGTGGCCACACTGCTGTCACGTACTGCGCATCACTGCATGCAGTTGCTCACTGTGTGTCCCACACACGCGCCGCTCACTGTGTGACCTGCAGTGAGGAGCGGATTGCGCAGCTGGTTGAGCTGGCCCCCTGGCGCCTGTGTGCTGATGAGCGCCACATGGTGCTGCCAGATGAAGCAGCAGCCAAGCTGCCCTGGGGCCTGCTGGCAGGTGGCAGCTGGTGGAATAGGAGGCCAGCCAGGTGGCTCAAGGTGTGGTGCTCGTGCCGAGTGGCGCAAGTGTACTTGTGGGTGGCTGGGGGGTGCTGTATGCAGTACCAGAGCAACCGTAACTCTACACAAGGTGCATCTTGTGTCCGCCAGCTCAGGCAGCGCAGGCTCCATAGAGTTCAGGGTTTCACAGTAGGTTGTGACACGTGTGTGTGCTGTGTTTGCTGTGTGCAGGGCCTGGGTGGGCAGCGGGACCTGTACTACGGCATGTACGTTCATGAAGATGCGGCACAGCAGGCGATGGGTGACAAGTGGGGTGGGCGCAACCCAGCTGAGGTGCTGTCCAACAAAGCCTTCTACAGGGAGGCACTGGGCTTGGCACCACACATGGGCATGACATTGCTGGCAGTAGCCAGCAGGCCGTTGCCACTGCAGGACCTCACAACGTGAGTAGACACCGTCTGCAGGGGTCGTGCATCGCACATATCTGGACGCTGTGGGATGGGAGGTAATATTTGTCTGTTTGGGTGGCATGTTGGAGTGGTGGCTGAGTGGTGGCTGAACAAACCCCTGCTGCCTGTCGCGGTGCGTCGTGCGTCTGCCACATCAAGCTGGCACTTTGCTAAGCAGCTGAGATGCATGCAGTGGCACCCCTTGAATGACAGTGCTGATGCTGTCACGCCCGCAGGTCGTGGCAGGAGCGTGTGAAGCAGCAGATAGACAAGTTGGACCAGGAGGCGGCCAGCAGCAGCACACATGCAGGCCCCAGGGTGTTCATGTCCAGCACATCAGGCTCACTGGGCTCCAGCAGTGGCACTGAAGCAGGCTCCTCAGAAGAAGAGGCGAGCAGCAGCAGTGAGGCCGTGACAGCAGCAGCAGCAGCAGCAGCAACAGTGAGCAAGGCAGCCGCAGCTGCTTCAAGTAGGCCTGCAGCACAGCAAAGGGCAGCAGTGCCGGCAGTTCAGACGGTTGTGCAGCAGGTAAGCAGCAGCAGCACTGGGCAGGCACAGCAGCAGCAGCAGCAGCCGCAAACCTTGCTGAGGCCGCCGCCGCAGCAGCCTCAGCAAGCTTCCTTGCAGCAGCGGCAGCCCCAGCCGAAGCAGCAGCAGCAACAGGCAGCACCTCCACCTCAGCAGCAGCAGCACCAGCAGCTAACAGTGCAGCAACCACAGGCAGTGCATCAGCAGCAGCAGGCGGTGCTGGATCCAAAGAAGGAGATTGCACCCCAGTATGCAGGGCTGGCGCACTTGGTGGACCTGTTTGATGCTGACAGGCTGGCCACACAGACCGAGCTGCTGGACCTGCGGGGCACGAAGCTGCGGGAGGGTGCCATGATTATGTTCACAGCACACCCGAGTGGTGCCCTCATGGTGCAAGGTGAGGACACAGCAGAGGGGGGGGGCATCTGCAGGGAGCAGCTTGTGCTGCCGAGCATGTGGTGTGCACATGTGGATCAGACGGATGCGCCCCTTTTGAAGGAGGTTGGGCGCTATTTCACAACAGCAAGGGGTTGTCGTTGCGTGTTGGGGGTGCCTTTGCAGGCATGTGTGGTTGTGACTGTGTGTGGCATATGCAGTCGAGACGGGCGTACGCTTGGTGATACGTCTTGACACGATGTGTGTGCATGTGTGTGCCTGCTGCTGTCTGCTGCTGTCTGCTGCTGTCTGCTGCTGTCTGCTGCTGCCTGCTGCTGTCTGCTGCTGCTTGCAGCTGTGTCCCCTGGCTTTGTCAAGGACCAGAAGTCATACCTCCTGGGCAGTGTGTTTGACACCCGGCTGACGCGCGCAATCATGTCCATGTTTATGGACCCAGACCACACCCTGGACCCAGAGTTCACGGCAGCAGCTGGGACAACGCTGCTGGCATTTGTGAATGGCTTCAGGCAGGGGCAGCAGCAGGCAGCGCCGCCAGTGGTGCCAGGCAGCAGCCCCGAGGAAGGCCGGCGGCTGTTGCGGCATGGCAAGTGGCGGCTGCCTGCACTGGGCCAAGCCCCTGAGCAGGACACGCTGCTGTCTGGGGTCAGGCGGGCTGTCGTGTACAACCAGGTGGGTGGGCACACCCTGGACTACAACCATCTGACGCAGCAGCCTCGGGTTTATACAAGTGTGTGGGTTGCATCAGACAGTCAAGCATGCTGTAGGGGCTCCAGCACCTGCACAGCGCACATCTGCAGCAATGCTGTGGCTCCAGGCTGGGGAGCAGTCAGTGGGTGAGCGCCGCCCATGGCTGTGTCGACCAACAGTCCCTGGTATGGCGTCAGTGCCTGTCCTGTGCTGTCTGTGTCAGCAGATGCATGCTGTGCAGTGGAGTCACATCAGTGATGTATCTCACACATGCATGCCTGGTTGCTGGCTGCCTGCAGATCACCGCTGCTTTCCAGTCGGCGCTGCGTGCTGCTGCCGCGGTGGAGGTTCCCGGGGACTGTGACCCCCAGGATGCAGCAGTGCAACGCAGGGTGGTGTGGGAGCGGCGGTATGCAGCAGAGAAGGAACTTAGGCAGCAGCTGGCCAAACTTGGCCTGGACACATCCAGCTTGAGCCTACAGGGCTTGTCAGAGAAGGGCCAGGCACCGCATGACCTGCTGTCCCTGGCACGCCCACTGGTGTAGACTGCGCTGAGAGTAAGAATGCGTGTGTGTTTGGTTGCCGTGGGGTGTGGCTCAGGCAGGGGTGCATCAGGGTGCGTGGTGGTGGCAGTGGATTGCTCTGCAGTTATGGTTGCTTCCGCGGTGGGAATGCGAACAGGTGGTGCTGACACTTGGTTGGGCGTCTGTAAAGGTTTGCCTATCGAAACACACAGCAGTTTAGTCGTCAGCTTTGACCTTCGGCCCCCAATGAAAGATGTGCAGCTAGTCTATATTGCCCATCAAATCCTCTGTGACCCAACATGCCTCTATAGCCGGTGAGCCTTTCTGAAGAAGTCAGAACCTGCCATGCACTGCAAGATCTACAGAGCAGCACCCACAAATCAGTATGAAAGACATCGCCAGCCATGCCAGTTGAGTTCAACAAGGGTCGCATCAGCGGCCAGCAGTCGCTTTTGTTATGTCTGTGTTGTTCCTGCGATCATGCTGCGTTGGTGTGGTGTATGCAAGAAGTCATGAGCTGATCAGCTGAGAGGCAGTAAAACACACGTGTTATGCACGCCCATGCGCCCACCACCCACACTCCACCGAAAGTAACAAAATATGGCCTTTCATGTCCTGTATTTATTCAAGCACTAGGCCTTGCGACAAGTCAGTGCACGCACAAAATGATATTCGTACGCGCCAATAACCCTGGCAAGGTTGTACAGAGATCGCCTACAATATATTTAATTTTTTTCCCCAAAAACCATAATGTCCACATTTTCTATGCAGACATTTGTCTGCAAGGCTTGGGGTTTGTCCAAGGGATATACCATTTGGTGCAGCGCCCTCAGAAAAGCAGGGTCGACATCAATAAACGTGGTATATAATTGATCATTAGAATGTCTAGGCTGCCAAAGTGCACTTGCTGAGAAGAATCGTTGGTCAAGACCCTGAAGCGCAAGTTAGTAGCCGAGTCCCAGACTGATCGAGCTTATAGCCATAGGTGCGCCACTCACCAGAATACCATCGTCTCTGCTCATCAAGTACATCTGGCTTTGGCAGAAGCTCTTGCCACATACAGTATATTGTGAGTGCTGGCTTCCGATGCGTGTTTGGTGACAGTGGCATAGGCATCTCCTGCTGTTGCGCTGAGCAGTGAACCATTATAATAAATTTATTTTGTAGTGTATGGTGCTGTTCAGCTTTTGACACTGCAGCAGTCAACAGCCAACAGCAGCAGCTGCTGTGATGTAGCATGCGAGGCAACGACTGTGCGTGTCACAGCAGCGCAGCGAAACCATATAGATGACAGAAAATAATGCAGTTTTTTTGCATCAACTTTGTTTGCTGGATTTGTAGCTTTGATGTTCTCACTTACTCACCCACGTGCCCGCCATTTCTGTTCCTGCAGGAGTCAGAGGCACGATGACTCGCCTTGCAGTCATCGCTATTGCGCTTTTGGGTCTGATGGCTGGCGCTAATGCAGGTGCGACCGTGCCTGCATGAGGATGCACACCCATAGCCACCTGGGTCCTGCAGTTCAGCAGAGTCACACTGATGCTCTCCCAACAGTTGGCAAAGTACATCATGTGCACAATCTAGAAGTAGTCGACTCATGCTGGCACCATGATAGCCCCGTGATGCTGTTGAGTATGACCTAGGCCAGCTGCCTGTAGCACTGCTGTGGTTTGTTAGGCTTGAACCACTCAGTGACTGGAGTATGCACCATAGCAAGGAGCACCATCACATATCCTGTACTAACCTGCCTTGATGCCTGTTTTCTGTGTTCTGCACTGCAGAGCGCCAGTTGCAAGGCTGGGACTGGCCCAACGTG
>QAXK01006745.1:0-11515 GCA_004335735.1 Chlorella sp. KRBP
TATGGTGTGTGTGCGTGTGTGTGCATGTCTCCCGTGAAGTAGCTCTGGATGACGTTCTGCGGCACACACACATGCACACACACGCACATACAACATCATGGCACAACCAACAAACGCCTCAGCACGGCATGCGACACTGGACATGTGGACCCTGGCACACAGCAGCACAGAGCACACGGCGCTTGACACCCCACACGCTGTGCAGCTACCCAATCACGACAAGGCAACAGCATCAAGGCTGATCTTTGAGGGTGTTCAACCGTCAAACCCCTGACAACAAGCACTTCAATGACATGCTGCACACTGCCTACATGCCCTCTGCCCCCTGTGTCTCAGCTTGGCTCTGTTGTCATGGAGCTGCGCTCAGTGCTGGCTTTGCTCTTGCATTATCACTCTTAATACACCAGCCAGCCCCCTCAGCCGCCCCTGCTGAGCCAGCCAAGCACAGTTCAGGCCTCACCTGCAGTGACAACCTGCGGCCATCATCAAGGCCGCTGCCCTTGATCTTTGAGCGCAGCTCCGTGACGACCCCGTACTGCTGCTGCAGCGCTGCATCGTACTCAGAGGGCAACGGGAAGGGGAAGGGCGCCAGGGGACCTTGGCTGGACTTGTGGCTGTTGGGCTGCCAGTGGGTGGACGCGTGGTGGGCGACACCGCCGGCCAGCGCACCGCTGGTGCCCCTGTGGACAGTCAGCACAGCAGGGCAGAGCGGGACGACAATCATCAGGCATGGCTACAGGGTGAGATTGATGCCCCATGTGCACTAGTTTGCACGTAACACAGCAGGAAAAGACTACTGGCACCATGTGTAGGGTCAGTAGCTGTCTGTGCTGCCCACAGCAACCTCAGAGCAGAAGTACTGCACAGGCCTCACACCCCCAAACAGCCACGCCAGCTGCTGGCGGCAACATGGCTCATGCACATGTAGTGTTGCTGATGCAGGCAATGTCAACGTCAGCCAGGGTGCAAGGCAACCCCGGAAGTCACCCACACACCTGAACGGCACCACAAAGGGGAAAAACTCCTCCGGGGGCAGCAGCAGCACAGGCTTGGGCGTGGCTGCGCCCCCGCGCCTCTCAGCGCTGCCGCTGCCGCCGTGCGTGTGTGGGCTGCTGGGGGAGGAGGCCCCCGGGCGCTGCCTCTGCTGCAGGACGCCTGCCGCACCCCCTGAGGGCTCAATGCCCGGCATGCTGCTGCCTCCCGCGCTGCTGCCGCCTCTGCTGCTGCCGCCGCAGCTTGGCTGCCTTCACCTCCTCACTCTCCTCCTTCTCCTCATCACTGGCAGCGTCCTCCTGCACAACGCAAATGAGTCGGCACAGTACAATGGATGTCATGCATGTGCATCACACCCCATTGCAATCGCTGCTACCGTTGTGTTGGATGCCAGTGCTTGAAGCACCTTGGTGCCATGGCATCTGTGAGTCTTGACAAGCAGTACCACTGCTCAGTTGGGCAACTTCAAACCTGGAGAACAACACCAGCCTGCAAGTTGAAATGAACTTTGCACACTGTGTGGTTTCAATACTAAAAGAGCATATGGCGATATCTGCCAAGTCACCTTGACGAAGCCGTCGTCGTCTTCGTCCTCCCCAGCACCACCCTCTGCAGCGCTGCCTTCGCCTGCTGCTGCAGGCGCCTTAGCATCTGCCTCAGCAGCCTCTGCTGTGCCGTCGGCTGCTGCTGCAGACGCCCCTGATGCCTCTGTGTCCGGCGCCCCCTCGAGGACACCAGGCTCCTGCTGCTGCTCAGCTGCGTCGTCGCCGTCCTCATACTCACTCACGGCTGGCTCCTCCTCAACAATGATGCCTTCGAACTCGGGGTTTTCAAGGGAGATAGTGGCGATCTCGTCGCCCTGCAAGCAGAATTGCACAAGCATGTGAGTGGTACTACCACCGGTTGTCGGACAGGCCTGGCAGCTGGTCCGCGGCAGCATTCCAATTGCCAGCTGAAACCCACAAGCAGCATCCGTTGTCTGTGCCACAGCCATGCCATGAACCAGTGTGACGTAACCCGACTCTCTGTGTGCCACAGGCCGCACTGAGCAGCACACTGGTGCCAGTCTGGTGGCACAGGCAGCCTACCTGCAGGTTGTACACGGCCAGTGCAAAGTCCACCACTGGCTCCTCCTCCTCCTCGCCCTCCTCATCATCCAGCAAGATGCGGGGTTTGAACGTCTCCCAGCCCAGCTCCAGCAGCAGCCGGTCAGGCGCTGCAACCTCAGCCTCACCTGCCGCCGCCGCTGCTGCTGCTATGCCGGCTGCAGGTGACACTTTTGCAACCTCGGTGCCACTGCTGCCTGCACCTTGTGCTGCTGGGGCGGCCTGGTCATCTGTAGTAAGATCTGCCCCAGAGCTGGAGTCAACAGCAGCTGCAGCATCCATATCATCGTCTTCCTGCAAGCTGTCAGCTGCCTGCTGCTCGGGCTTGGTGCCTGCTGCTGCCGCCAGCACTGCGGCACTGCGTGCTGCCAGCTGGGTCACTGCACTGTCGCTGGCTTTCCTGCTGCACACCACCACCTGCTGCTTCAGCCTGGCTGCGTTGGCTGCTGCAGCAGCTGCTGCTGACAGGTCTGGCCAGCGCTGCAGGGTTTTGCGCAGCTGGAGCAGCAGCAGGCCCCAGTGGTCCTCCTGGAATGTGGAGCAGTCCAGGCTTAGCGTCCAGCCTTTTGGGGTCTGTGGTCAGCAGCACAGTGCAGGAAGGGCGTGGTCAGCACAGTGCTGCATGTACGGCAGTGCCATGTAGTGCATGCAATGGCACGGTGTGGGAAGCATGGGGGTGTAGTGCAGGGGGCATGTCCTCAGTCACTGAGCACAGTCCAGGAATGTGGTCAGCACATTGCAGAAAGTCGCCGGCCTGGTCAGCACACTGCTGGCACTGTGAAACTCAACACAGGACAGGAGCGCTACAGTCAACAGCGTAGTGCAGAAGGCAAGTCGTCAGCACAGTTCAGGAGCCTCCTTCAGGGCATCTGGCAAGTGCAGTGCAGGCCCGACAGGCTGGACGGTCCAGCACTGACTGGCAGAGCAAGTGAGCCAGCACAGTGCACTGCAGGAGGCGGCATGGGAACATGGGAAGTTTGCACTGCCATCATGATTGCCACAGGCTGCCCAGACTCGAGCAAGAGGAGCCTTTTTGGTCGGTGACTCACTGTGTACACTGCACCAATGACCATGGTCTGATGCCCGTTGCTGAGTGGCCCCGCTGCTCCTGCAGGTTTCCTGATGGGCAGGTGCACCAGAGGCGCCAGGTCAACATCCAGCACCTGCACTGCCTGTGACCCCAGCTCCCGCGCATGCACCCTGAACTGCAGCTTGCGGCTCGTGCTGAGGTCGTTCGGCAGGAAGGGGCTGCGGGGTGCTGATGCCAGCAGTAGCATGACCTGCATGATGCCAGCATGCACAGAAGGTTGTTACACAGACGCAGTTTTGAAGGTTCTGTGCATAGCTGAGACCCTCAAATAGCAGAGCAGTCAGTTGACTGTTCCAACCATCACGGTGTCCACACATCATGTGCCCACATGGTCTGAACATGCACAGCAGTACTATGCAACTGCTGTGGTGTCTGCCTTTCAGCTGCTGGGCCTTGCTCACCTCACACTGCGGCGACAGATCAAAGGGGTACACGTGTATGGCCTCATCTGCTGTGACTGCATCTTTGGGTGGTAGATACGAGCAGGCTGAGTGCTTCAAGGAAGAATTCAGAGCAGCCCGCCTGTTGAACTGAATGAAGTCCAGCACTTGTGCATCACGATCTGCGCAGGCAGCATGTGAACACAGTTTATATTGCAGAAAACAAGGCATCAAAGCTTTCATTCGTATAGGTTTAGTGCTGAGCAGCCACAAGTTGCTTGGCTGGCAACTGCACATGTCCTGCACACTGGTTCTGCTTGTCAAGTTGGCAGATGCACGTTGAACTCACCAAAACATACACAAGCAAGCTCTACTTGTGCCGTAGGGGCATCTTCGTTTTTGTAATCCAGAGAGAAACTGCAGGTAGAGTTTGAACGTGCAGGTGAAAAGCCAGGACATGCAGCATGAGCAGCATGGGAGTGGTAGGGGAGTAGTGCTGCCAACAGCAGTCCAGTTCACGGACCTCAGCTTCTCCGACTTGAATGGCAACACTGTGGGACCCTCTGGAAACGACATGTTTGCCATGATTGCCTCTTATGCGCAACACGCGTGCCTGTTCTCGGCAGTCAAACCTGCAGGCCTCTCAAGTCATGATGCAGGCCGCGAACGATCAATTCACCAACAATCGACGTAAAGAACTGAAGTCTTATGTTGATCAAGCCATGATCAAAGTCTCAGCAACAGAGTGGCTGCAAAGGACAGGTGCTTACTCATGGTGACTAACCCAGCTTGCCAAACGTCCGGGGCCTCTGTGTGCGCATCCCAGATGCATTGCAGATTGCCCTATCTATGGATAAAGGTGTCAACGTATTGCTGGCCTGTCTCAGGCAGGCGTCAGAACAGCCTGGTCAGCCACGCTTTAGCTGCAGGCCGCCTGTAGTGCAACAGAAACTGCAAAGGGTGTATCAGCATTGTGATTGCTCAGATCGAGCATTGAGCTGTGGGTCTGTATCATCACCATCTGCTTCTATCTGCCAATAAACGGTTGTTACACAGCACTCACAAATATCACACTCAGCACCTGGTTGGTACACACATCATGTCAGCCATGCACACATGACGCATGCTGCAAGCAGTTGCAGGAGCCGCTTCACCGTTTGACAACCGCACACCCCCACCAGACCACCACACCTACAAATGACTCACCAAGACCCTCATATGTCAGGCATACTACCAGGCAACACACAACCAAGGAGCGTCTGGCAGATCACTCAGAACACTTCCCAAGCTCCAATGCTCATGGCAACACACCGCCCCACCTCACCAGCCGCCACAATATGCAGCCATGCTGCACAGCCCCCCATCCTGCACCACCCTCACCCCAACCCTTGTACCCCCAGTCAGTCGCTTGAGGCTTGCAAAGACAGTGTCACAGGGCAAGGACACAGGGGAAGGGCACTCTGAGTCTACCCAGTCGATCAGCAGCACAGCAGGCAGCTTGATTCGTGTACAGCTGCTGCCCCACACCCAGACACGGCAAATGTGCTGGTGTAGATGTCACCACAAACACTGTACAGCTGTTGCAGCCATCACTGCTGCCACCTGCGTACCCCCTTTCCCACAGTCTTGTTGTCACCCAGAAGAATACATACGCACGTCCATTGCTGCATGCCTACACATAGGCAGCACACTTGCCCCACATCACTGCTTCAACACCTGGATGCACAGCACACAGTATTCACAGGCGCCCGCATGCCCCTGCAGGCCACCGGGAGGCTCGCCGCCACTGTGCTGCCCGTAACCCCACACCACATCCTGCAGCTTCGTGCTCGACCTGCTGCGCATTGCTGCTGCTGTAGGCCCACTACTTGTGCCCCACAACAGATAACCAGCCCCACTGCAGCTGGCAGGTGTGCCTGAAGACAACACGGTTGCAGGCTGCCCAGCGCTGCTGTCTACTGCAGCCGGTGGCACGTGCGCCAATTGTCCGCAAGCCCAGCAGCCGAGGAGTACACAGCTTACGAGCTGCCATGCACTGCGGGCGCTGCGGGGGCGGGGGTAGGTGGCCCACTGCTGTCAGGTATCTGCCTCTCGCTGAGGCGCGCCTGCTTGATCTGGTTGAGAGTGGGCTGCTTTGCCACCTCACCCTTGGGCCTGCAGCGGAACAGCACAGCACAAAGACTCTGAGACATTCTCCAGGCAAGATGGCTCCAGCACAGCAAACGATCCCCAAAGCAGAGCACAGCACAACATGGTCTGGGGGTGTCAATATGCTTTTGGAAAGACAAACCACATCGTTCGCCAAGGCATAGCAACAGATATGCCGTTGAACTATGCGCTGGGGTGCACATCAGCAGCTGACTTGCCCAGCAACGTGCACCTTTCCCCAGCAACCCCCTTTGACAATGTACTGTCGCACTTCTGCCCAAGACCCAAAGAAAACCACCAGTCACTCACTTGGGTGGGCCCAGCAAGTCCTCTGTCAGCTCATTGAGTGGGTCATTGGCCATGCGCATGGGCCCCTCATTGAGTGGCGGGGGCTGTGAGCCGGGTGGGGCGACAGCCAGGAAGGGGTTGAAGGGGTTGACGCCACCAGTGGGACCTGCAGGCAGCAGCAGCACACAAACACAGTGTCACTCTTGACAGAGTTACTCGCAGCAGGCAACTCCGATCATTTGCCATGGTGGACCAGCAACACTCCAGAATTCTTCTTCTGGAACACACCCTGATGGGGTGCCATATAATGTGGTGTAGTGAGGCTACACTACAACACACCTGTCCATTTGATTTCAAAATGCTGCAGTGCTGTCAGAGCCCCTGCCTTATCTCCATGCCACGCACCAGCACCTGCGCATGCACACAGGTCCAGCCAAAGCCGAACGAAGAGCCATGCCTCACCTGCCATGGGGTTCATGCCGCCGAATGGCCCCATGCCATACGGCACAATGGCGCCGCCCATCATCATAGGGTTCATGCCGACAGGCACAAGGGCCATGTTCTGTGGGGCGCCTGTGGGGCCTGCATAGGGGCCAAAGGGGTTGGGTGCGCCATAGCCTGCTGCTGCGTATGGGTCCATGCCTGTGGGGCCAGCATAGGGGCCGTAGCCGCCATAGGGGTTGGGAGGATACCCCTGGTAGCCGTAACCTGCAGGACAGGCGCAGCAGGAGAGCCAACACGTGTGATGCTCCCTGCTCAATCACTGCTGTCTGGCCCACAGGCCAGTCTGACAGCATCAAGAGTGGGAACCACTACAAGAAAACACTGCACCCAACGGCCTGTTCTGCTGCTTGTCTGTGGCAGCGTACATTTCATGACTGAATCGCACGGCCATACCCCTCGCACCACCCAACTGCAGCCTCAGGATCGCCGACACACCCAGAACACACACCCAACGGCAAGGCCCACAGCCCATGTGCGGATTCGTCAAGCCACCCACCTGGAGGAGGCATGCCTGTCATGTTGCCCTCCGGCGCACCAAACGCCGGCTGCTCGCCAAAGCTGTCCACCTGCAGCTGCTGCTGCTGTCCTGGCTGCTGGTACATGCCGTCTGCCAGGAGGTCCAGCTCAGTCTTGGGGGCTGGGGCAGCAGGCACTGCTGCTGCAGGTGCTGGCACTGAACGGCACAGCATGGCACAGCACAGTGAACAGTCAGTCAGTGTGCACACCCACATGTTGCCACTACTTGCGGAAAGACTGCTGCAGCAAAGGTCCAGCACACTGGCGCTGCTGCACTGTACACTCAGCACAGCGAGTCAGCAAATGCACGTCGGTTGCAGATGCAGCCAACAGCCGCTTAGTAAGCTCCTCACCAGGGTCGTCATCAAAGCTGAGCAGGTCGATCTGCTTGGCCGCCGCAGCTGCCGCCGCTGCCGCCGCTGCTGCGCGCGCCTTTGTCGCCTCCTCCTCAGCAGCTGCTGCTGCCGCTGCCGCCTCTGCTGCTGCTGCTGACTCCGACTCTGTTGGTGACAGGGCGCGGTCGCCGGGTGGTGGCGACAGGGCTGCGCTGGTGGCGCCCCCGCGGGCTGCCATGTTGCTGACCCTGCAAGATTCACGGTTGCACAGACATGGTATCAGTGAATGTTGATATGTCATCATACATGCTAATTCAACACCTTCCCCCACGAGAAACAGCTCGCACCTGTTGCCAGTGACAAGTCCGTGGCCGCGGCCCCCTCCAGCAAGGCTGGGTTCCACCTCTTTTGGCCCCCCTTTCATAACAATCCCACACCCAACCGCAGCACCCCCCCACACACACTCACACATACCAATCCAACACCTTCCCCCCCAAGAAACAGCTCGCACCTGTTGCCAGTGACTGGGCCGTGGCCGCGGCCCCCACCAGCCAGGCTGGGGTCCACCTCCTTTGGTGCCTCCCGCACATACTCCTCCATGGCTGTCAGGAAGTCCGCGGGCAGCGGCGCGAGCTGCGGGAAGTTGATGATGTGCTGCAGCGCGGGCACGGCCTGCATGGCTGCGTAGTAAGCGGTCAGGCGGTCCCCCAGGGCCAGGTTCTCCTTGTACAGCTCAATGCCCTGTGTGTGTTTATATGATCAGGGGGCAGCTTGGTGTTTGTGTGTGGTTGGTGTCAGTGACGGCTTGCACGTGTAGGGGTTTGGGGTGTGAGTGCGGGTGGATGAAAGGCGTCCTGGCTGCCCAGCTGAAGGCTTGTGCCCTATTGTGAGCTGTCCACCAGCTGCACATTGCCTTAGGTGCCTCCCCAACCGACCCCCCCCTTCCCCCAGGAGACCCCTCTGTTGTGACATTTAAGCAATGGCCAGCCCCTGCCCTACCTGCAGAGCCTGTGCCCGCTCCATCTCGAAGAACTTGTCAGCCAGGTTCATGATGCCTTCAGAGGCGGCCTTGTACACGGAGCGGCTCTCCTTCAGCACCCAGGAGCAGGACGTCTGCAGCAAGCACGCACCAGCAGCAGCAGCAGCAGCAATGCACAGCAGTGAATGAGGCGGCAGAGCTAGGTATTGTCACGAATGTTGGAGCAACGAGCACGGGTCACTGCACGGACGCCGTGTTGAGCTATCAGAGGAAGCAACAGGCTGCCCTGCTCACCAGGATGACTGGGTTAACAGCCGAAGCGCCCTCCGGCACACACTGCATCAGCCGCCCCAGCAGCTTCTGGATGGTTGGCAGGTGCTGCAGCAGCTCCGGGGTGCTGCAGTCCTTGAGCTTGACTGGGGACACAGCTGCGTGCCCGCCCCCTGTTGCACCACCACCATAGGGCCCTGTAGGCCTGCCGTAAGGGCCTGTGGGGCCCCCATATGGACCCCCTGCCTGGCTGCCATACGGGCCACCTGTCTGGCCGCCGTAGGGGCCCCCGTTAGTGTAGTTGCCATTGGCGGCCCCATTGGGGCTACCGTACGCGCCACCAGGTGGTGCACCGCCGTATGCTGCTGCGCCGTTCTGGGTGTACGGGTTGCCGCCACCATAGCCGCCCTGCTGCTGCTGCTGCTGCTGCTGCTGCTGCTCCGCCGCGTGCTGGTGTGCTGCTGCTGTGTTGCCCTCGGGGTCGAAGCGCATGCTCCTGCATACAGCGACAGAATGACAGGGGCGACAACAACTTGTGGGACCAGAAATCACAAGCGGCAGTGGCGGCGCACCTGCCAAATCATGGAACAGCAGCTTGCATACTTCTGTCTGTCCAAGCTACCTTGTTTCTGTCCAAGCTACACCTCGACTCAGCCATACACTCCTGAATATGCACACACTGCTTGTCCAAATGCAATGCAGGTGCCCGCCCGCAACCCCCCCCCACACACACCCACATCGCCTGTCCATTTGCCTTGCTGCTGTGCTGTGCCCCCATTGCTCCCTTACTTTCCATTGCAGCCAAACACACCCTCAACCCCTTGCACCTGATGCCACCACAGCATTGCACTACAGTCCCAGAGCACAAGCTGGGCGATGCACGTCCTGCCCTGCATGCTGATGGCCTCTTGCTTGAAATCAATGCATGCACTACTTGTCCACACACCTGAATGCCCCAATCCGCTCATCCAGGTACGAGGAGTACACGCGCACCCATGCGCTGTAGTCCCACGACTCCCGCCCGCTGTGGTCTGCAAAGCGTTCCAGGCCCAGCAGGTGGTGCCTGCCCGTGCGGTCTGCAAAGTTCACTACCTGCATGTCAGCAGCAGCGGATGGTGGGGTGTTTGTTGGTCGACAGGCTGCCGGCAGAAGTTGGCGCCTGGAGCTACATGTCAGCTGGCCCTGCTATTGCTGCCGTTGCGCTTGCTGCTGTTGTTGACACAGCTCCAGAGCAAGCTGTGTAGGTCGGGGCCTGCATGCACATTCCATGCGGCGCCATGCCGTGCTGCGCTCACACAGCTGCTGCAAGGGGTGGTCCACAAGCTGCATATGGTTGTGCTATATTGTTGTGTCTCGTTGTGCTGTGGCTGTTGTTGCTGCTGCTACCGCGCTGACTTTGCAGTTGCGACCAAAGGGCGAGATGTGCATGGCTTGGACATTGTGTTGTGCTGTTGGTAGATGCTGCCTCAACTGCTAAGCATTCAACACATGCTGCAGACTGTGTGTTGGGTTGCAGGGCCAGGCGCATTGCATACAGCTGCTGGCGTTGTTTGGCTGGTGCCAAACAAGTTGCATGCAACTCCGGCAGTGCTTGCACCACTTGTCTGCTGCTGCTGTTCTGGCTGCTGTGCTGTTGCTGCTGCTGCTTGTTGGCCAACACACCTGCTCGGCAAAGCTTGCGTCACACTCCCGCAGCAGTCTGTGGAAAGTCATGAGGGCCTTGAGGGCCACAATCCAGCTGGGGTTGTTGACACGCTTTGCCAGCTTATAGATCACGTAATCCACAGTCGTGCGGGGCGAGTGCACGCTGCATGCGATGCGCAGGGCTGCAGGACAGTGGTGGGAAGGGGTGGAAGCAGCGCGGGGGTGATCAGCACAGTGATCAGCACACCAGGGTCTCTCAGCGCATGCATCTGCTCTGTGTCCTGCAGGGAGGTCAACCACAGGGGTTGATATGGCCTGTCTGCATATGATCTGCTGCTGTGTGTCTGGTCATGTCAACACAACAGCAGTATCTGCTGGACAGGCCTGTGCTAGGCCTTGTGTCGTGTTCGCTACTCACTCCTGACATGCTTCTCTTTTGGCACAACTTCATCAGGCAGAGTGGCCTTTGTGACTGCCACGTACAGGTCCTGAAGCAATAGCAGAAGCACAGATGCCCATGTTAGGGTTACATCCCAACAGTGACAGGAATCCATGTGCTGCTGTGCATGGCTGGGCAAGGCAGCATGTGGTGATGCCCTGTTGGAAAGAATGCACGATCAAGATCACAGATGCTGTTTTGACAAGGGGCATGGGTGCTGCTGGGCTGATCCACGTGTGCCTTCTGCCTTCCTTCAGCATCCCACTGACACCACCAGCACAAAGCACAACACAAGGGAGACTGGCGTGTAGACAAACCAACTCAGATCATTCTAATGAAACTTATTGGCCTCACCTGTGTGTCCTCGCTCTTCACAGCGGCTACAGCGAGCTTTGCCTTGTCCTTCGCCAAAGCCATCGTGTAGTCCCCTTTATGAGGGGGTTGGACGCTGCCCATATTGTCAGAAATTCCTTCCTCTGGCGAGTTGGGCAGCCTCCGCCTTCCTGAACTGTGGGCGTCTTTCGCGAGCCCAACTGTAGCTCCTTACACCGGCCTTGGCGCCTTCATATCAGGATACTCTATAATATATGTAAAGCTTTGTTGGTGCTGATCACGTAACACTCTGCAACTCACGTGGTCATGGGAGAATGTGTGGGAGACAGTTAGCTTCTAACAGTTCCGTTCCCGAAGCACACGATGGCCCCTGTCAAGGCGGACAACAGCGACCACTGAGATCGATGAACCTAGCCTCACCATGACCGTTAGCGCACTGGCAACCCCGTAAGCAGGCTGCACACATACCCTCCCAGCAACCCCCCCCCCC
>QAXK01006747.1:0-15213 GCA_004335735.1 Chlorella sp. KRBP
CCATGGCGGGTGAGTGCTGTGCTGCACGTGTGTGTGTGCGCGGGCAGCAGGCACCGTGCGCATGGGGCTTGCGCGCCGTGAGGACGCGAGCAGGCGGGGCCTTGTGGGTGCAGGTGCGCAAGGATGATGGCATTGCAGGCACCAAGGAAACGCACCAGCAACCTGTGGCCCTGGTGAGACTGCGCCAGGTTCAAAGGCACGGCCGCACGACGCACGTCACAAACGATGCACATCAAGCTCAACAGCAAAGGGCTCACTCATCATTGGAGCCCAATCAAAGCGCGGCGGAAGGGGAGTGCTGCACCACTCATCGGGCCGACCCCAGCACCCCCGACAGCAACGGCACCCCGCCCGCACCCCGCCCGCACCCAGTGGCGTGCCAAGGCTAGTCGTGGCAATGGAGGAGGAGGAGGAAGGGGTGGTCCGGGCCGCAGCGATGGCGGCTGCCGTGGCGGTGCCAAGCGGTGAGGCGTGGCTGGTGGAGGTGGTGGTGGTGGTGGTGGTGTGGTGGTGGGAGATGGGCGTCTGGTAGCCAAGGTGTCTGACCCTGCAGGAGCACAGCACGCACACCTTGTCCCAACGTGGCTGTGTGGTGGAGCCGCACACGCGAGATGCGTGGGAGGTGACCAAGGTCCATCCTGCTGCCGTGCTCCTGCACTGACAGCGCCGCCGTTGCCAGCCGTGTTGGTGGCCTGGGGCCAGAGCTTCTACCAGCGTATGCAGCCGCACGTCGCGCAGGCCAGTGCTGCTGTCGGTGAGTAGCCTGGGTGTGAGGGTGCACCTGGCACCCTTCCTGCTGCAGCGCTTGCGTCTTATGGATGGCAAAGGACGCGTCAGACGTCATGTGTCTCCCACAGCAGGGAAGGAGCGCTGCTGATGTGAGTAGTACTCACATCAGCACTGAGTACCAGCCGCAGTCACTGAGTACCAGCCGCAGTCTGCATGCAGGCTGCACGTGCAGGAGGTGCGGCGCTCCCATCATCATTGCCTTTGCGGGCAGTTTGTGGAACTTGACGACCTGAAGAAGTGAGTGCCAGGTGTGATGATCACTGGCGCACTGGCTCACTGGGGCGCATGCTGGCTCTGGCCTGGGCACGGGCTGTGCTGCTGCCGTGGGCATGGAAGCCGCACCTGCTCACCTGCAGGTGTTGCGCATCATACTGCAGAGCACGCGTGCCTCCTTTCTTTTGCACTCGCTTTCTTTGGGACGTTGAACATCGGAAGCCAGCTGGTCGACGGTTGCCTGTACGCTCAGGAGAACGTTGTATGTAGGTGTCCCAGTTGTACACATATCCGGATGTATGAACACACTTTGTAAGACCTCAGGAGGAAGCATCCGCAGCCCCCGCAACAAGCACCTGCCCTCCCGCAGCTGCGTTCCCCTCCCCGCTGCCCAGCAGAGCCAGCACCAGCCGCTTTTTCCGCAGCCCGTTACGGAAGTCCTTTGCTGCCAGCGCCTTCTTGGTGGGAGGCTGCACCTTCGTCACGCGCAGCACGCTCCTGTGCGGCCCTGACCAGGCGCAGGGCAGCAAGAGGTCGCCAGACGCGTCCGCGGCCCACCCCGCTTCAACACCTGGCTCTGAGAGAGGCTGGGATTCGTAGACCTGGAGGTCGCTTGGGGTGGGGCTGACTGTCCGCAGGATACGCAGCTCCAGGGGGCCTTCTCGTGTCCCTGCTGGCAGCACGTGTGGTTCACGTATGACAGGAAATTTGCTCACTGCAGTTTGAAGGTCAGCCGTACATCGAGCGCGTCAGCCATACGTTGCCCAAGGCTCGGGCAGCTGGTGCGGTCACTCAGCAGGCGCTACAGCCCTACAACGCGCCTGCCAGGCAGCCCTCCCTCCTGCGGGCCACACCCACCTGTTGCATCATCCACCAGCTCCACCCGCGCCACCGTGCCGGGCCAGCCCGCCAGGCCCCGCACGGCGTTGTGCAGCGTGGCGGCACTGCTCGAGGCAAAGTCCAACAGAGACTCCTCCTTGCTCAGCTGCGTGCACACGCGCCCACAGCACATGTACGGCCTCAGCTCGCCAGGTGAGGTGAGGCCAGCTGTTCTGCTTCTCTCCAATGGCTGCACAGGTTGCCTCTCCCAAATGGCTGCACAAGCTGCATCTCTTATATGGCCGTACAAGCTGCCTCTCCCATGCATGTCCAGGGGCCCGGGAGGGAAAGAAGCAGAGCAATGGGCAAAGGCAGCCTACTGCACACACTGCACACACCTTTGCGGCGTGCGTGACTAGCTGGGGGTCCTGCGGCGTGGCCACTTGCGGCCCCTTGCCCGCCAGCACCTCGGGCAGGCGCGTCAGCAGCAGCGCCACGCCGCGCCTAAACAGGAGCTCCAGCAGCTCAGGGTACTGCATGTTAGGGTCTAGCTGCACCCTCTCCTGCGCCAGCACGGGCCCAGCGTCGCAGGCCAGGACCGTGTAGGCCACGCTGACGCCGCCCTCAACGTCGCCGTGCTGCAGGCAACGCTGCACGGGCGCTGCGCCTCGGTACCTGCAGGCACGCATGCACGCACGCATGCACCACCAGCAACAAGTCATCATGGAGGCAAGCGCTGAACCACAAACCAGTCCGCCTGAGCCCATTCTTCGCCGCTGCACCCGCTCTGCCGGCCGGGTTCACGACCACGCCGCAGGGTGGCGGGAGCTCTGAGGGTCACCCTTGGAGGGCCTCACTTTGGCAGCAGGCTGGGGTGGATGTTGAGCGTCCCCAGCCGGGGCAGGTCCAGGAACCGCTGCGGCAGCATGTTGCCGTACGCCGCCGTCACGCACAGGTCAGGCTGTAGCGCCTCGAAAGCTGCCAGGAAGCTGGGGTCCCGTGCCGTGGACGGGCACAGGATGACGCCACCGCTGCTGCTGCTGCTGCTGCTGCCAGGGGCTGGTGGGTGTGCTGAGTCAGCGTGCGCATAGGGCTGCAGGCCGAGCGCCCGGGCCTGCTCCTCCACGGGCGTGGGCAGCGGCGTGGCCTTGTTTCCACGGCCCCGGGGCTTGCCGGGCTGGCTCACCACCGCCACCACCTGCGGCGCCGTGTGTAATGAGGGGCTGTCGGTGACCCAAAGAGCATAACGAGCAACGCTGGCTGCTGGTGAGGGGCGGAAGGTGACGTGGCAAAGGTGGCTTACAGACCTCGAACGCAGCACCGGGTGCCCTGGAGGCCTCCACCAGCTCCTTGAGTACGATAGCTGCCACCTGCGAGAGGCGAGGTTGGGGCTGCCACCCTGTATGTGCGCGAGAGGCGGAGCGGTGGCTCGGGACGTGCTGCGTGCCCCTCCCAGGCCACGTGCGCACCTCTGGCGTGCCCAGGAACACTAGCTTGGCTTTGCTGCTGCCACTGGCTGCGGATGCGCGCGCCAGCACGCGGATCCTGGTGCATGCCGAGGTGCGCCGCTGCTGGCCGCACGTGTGGATGGCGCGCTGGCTGGCCGCGGAGGCTGCATTCCGGCTGGGCAGGTGCAGATGCTGCCCATGCATCCCTTGCAGCGCCTGATGGCTCTATTGCTTTGTTCACTTTCTCCTTGGAGCTCATGCACCTCACCAAGTCACCCTCAAAGTCATCGCCCGCGCGATGCAGAGCCATTGCGATTGATGATCTCGCACGCGCACACGTCACAGCGCACTACCTGCAACACCTCGTCCAAGTTGCTCGCTCGCAGCCGCCCTCATCTGAAGCGATCCAGGTGTTCGATCGCAGTCCGGGCAATGGCAGCAGCAGCAGCAGCGGGGAAGCGCAAGCTGCTGGTCAGCAACGACGACGGCATCACTGCGCCTGGCCTGAGGGCCCTTGTGGCCGAGCTGGTCAAGGAGAACAACATATTCGACGTGAGCGCGTGCGGGCGCTGTGTGGTGCCACCCCACACACAGTGGCTGTCCTCCCATCAGTGGCATGGCCGCATGTGTGCCCTGCAGGTCTACGTGTGCGCGCCCAGCGGTGAGCGCTCGGCCCAGTCCCACGCCATCACGCTCGGGCGCTACCTGCTCGCCAGCCCCTGCACCGACCTGCCTGGGACGTACATGGCCTTTGGCGTGGACGGCACGCCCGCAGACAGCGTGAGCCTCCTTCCCTCCTGCACTTTTTGCTCTCGGCGCACGCCTGCAGCTGTAGCGAGTGTGAGCGAGACGCCGACAGCTGCCGCACGCCAACCTCCTCGTGCAGGTGATGCTGGCGCTCAACAGCCCGCTGCTGTCGGACTCGGGCCTGCCTCAGAGCACCAGCGCCAACGGCAACATCAACGGGCCCGCAGCGGACCCGCCTGACTTTGATCTGGTCGTTTCAGGTGTGGGTCGTGGCAGGTGGGGGTGGAAAGAGGGGCACACCAGACCTGCACCGCAGGGCACACCGCTACCGACGCCTTGCCTGGTTTGGCAGCGTGTCCAGCTCACCGACTGGCGCGCACAGCGGGGCCTCGGGCTGTGCAGCGTGGATGGCCGGTATCACCCTCACGGCTTTGTGGTGCGCTGTTGCCGTGTGCAGGCATCAACCGGGGCGACAACTGTGGGCTGCACGTGATTTACAGCGGAACGGTGGGGGCGGCAAGGGAGGCCGCCTGCAAGGTGAGGAGAACACCTAGTCGTGCACAGAGAGAGAGAGACCGTGTGCCAGTGGGATAGCCACACAGTGAGCACCAAGTAGCGAGACCACTTGCATCGGGATAGCCACACAGTGAGCACCCAAGTAGCGAGACCGCTTGAAGTGGGATAGCCACGAAGTGAGCGCCAGCAGCACGCACAGGCAGCCCGGGCCATCAGACCCGTGGAGCAGCAGCAGAAAGTCTGGCGTGCAGCTGGCTAGCAATGCTGCTTTCTCCCCCGCTCACCTGTACCCGGTCCCTGGGTCATGCCGGGGTGCATCGCCTGGCTATGCTTGCATGGCGACGTTGTGTTAGTGTGTGTGTGCGCTTGCAAACGGGTAGTGTGATACTGACGGTGACGGTGATGGTGATGGTTGACCCACAGGGCGTGCCTGCTCTGGCACTGTCGCTCGACAACCACTCGGCGCGCCGCGTCGAGGACTACGCCCTGTCAGCCTGCCTCTCCGTCTCACTCATCAAGGTGTGTTGTCGTGCTGTGTGGCGTGCGCGCCAGCCACGCCCTCACCTGACGTGATTTGCCTCTTCGTGCCGTTGTGTGCAACGTTTGTACAACGAATGCACCTCGATGCACGCGTTGGCCATGGTCAGGGCGCCTGCTGGCCGTGTGCCTAAAGAGGCTTTGCAGGTCCAAAGCATATGAGCCAGCAAATGATCATATTGATGGAGAGCACTCGTGATGATGCACAACAACCGTTCCGTGGTTTGCCCGTCGCAGGCCATGCTGGGGCTGCTGCCCGGCCAGTCAGCGGAGCAGGCGCCCATCCGCTCCTTTGACCAGGCCGTGCTGAATGTGAACTTCCCGACCTCCCAGGGACTCCAGTGCAAGGTGGGCACGGCGGTGGTGTGAGCGAGCAGCCCCTTTGCTGCAGCCCCTTCGCTGCAGCCCCACATGTGGAACTCTACCTGCTGTGCGCTCACCACCTGGAGAGACAGGGGCTGCTTGCATATATTGACGCAGCCATGAAGTGAGCACGAGTAGGACATACCAGACTGACTGCTGGATGGATGGATGGCTGCATGGCTGGCTGTCTGCTGCCGCAGGGCTTCCACCTCACACACATGAGCCAGGCGTGCGTCTTCCCCTCCTTCCGCGAGGTGACACTGCTGGGGTTCGGGGAGAGTCACAGCATCTCGCTCTGCCATCCGAGTAGTGGCCAGCCCACACCAGGCTAGCCACCCTTCTGCCCCTGCCACATCTCAGAGTGAAGTGGTGGACCGCGTCCCCGTGCTCCTGCTGAACCTGCACCCTAACCTCAACCCTAACCCGCATGCAGGTGCTGGAGGCCACGGGGCCTCACCTGCCGCTCATTGAGGAGCACACGCCCAACTCGCGCGTGTTCCGCAACTACGCCGGGGCCATCCGCGAGTGAGTCATTGTGGCCGCAGCCGCTTGCTTGCTTGCTCTTCTTGTAGAGGTGAGGAGGCTTGAGAGAGATGACACTTGTCCCAAAGCCTTGCCCAGCCCCGCCTCTGGTACTGAGAAGGAACTGCTTCTCTTGGGAGCGCCAGCAGCCAAATTTTGCAGCACTTACAACTTGGCTGCACTGCACGGTTTGCTTGGTTGCAGGGACGAGGCCGAGGGCGGCGACGCGTGGGCGGTGCGGCGCGGGTGGGTGAGCGTGTGCCCACTGAGCCTGCGGCAGGACTTCTTGCCCGCGCGGCAAGCGAGCAGTGGGTACGAGAAACTTACAGACCAGGTGCGAGGAACGACACCCTGCGAGGGAGGGAGGGAGATGGTTCTGCATGGATTTGCTGTAGCTGTAGCTCAGACTGAGCAGCGCGCACTTGGATGGAGCGGCGCTGCTGGAGCTAACACATACGTCATTGCGTAAGTGACGTGCGCGTGAGAGTCCTGACTGGCTTGGCGCCACGTGCGAATGGTCGTAGGTGCTCAAGGCCACCGGCGCCATCATCGAGCATGCAGCGACAGACGCGGAGATGGCGGTGGGCGGGCTCGGCGCCAAGCTCTAGGGACCAAGCGCTAGCTACACGTGTGCAGTGTGTGTTGCGGCCACTGTAGAACGGACCCCAGAGTGCTGTGTGCTGTACTGCGAATCCTTGACGGTGGCTGCGTGAGAAGTCCATGCAAAACCTTGCCTTGCAGGTGAAGCAATACCAGGCGCAAGTGCAAGGGGCGAACTGCCCAGCGTAAAAGAAGTCCGCCACAGCGTCCCAACAGCGTCTACAAGTCGACACCTCAAGTGCGACGGCGCAAGCAAGTGAGCTCCGCTGCTCTGCTCCTTCTGCATTACCTCCTGCAAGCTCAGCCATGCTGCGTCGCGCGCCCAGCTGCTCTGCTCCCCCTGCACCTCCTCCTGCATGAATACAGCAGCGTCGCTGCACGCGCCCAGCTGCTCTGCTCCTCCTGCAAGCTCAGCCGTGCTGCGTCGCGCGCCCAGCTGCTCTGCTCTCCTCTTGCCTGCCTGCACCACCTCCTGCGTGCCTCACTGTTCCGACAGCTCAGCCAGCTTGCCGCGGGGCACGTACGTGGCCACGCGCCGGAAGTGCGACGGCGGCCACAGCACGTGCGTCACGCGGCCCTCCAGCAGGCCCAGGTGCACCTGCACGGCAGCCCCACAGGGTCGTGCAACCACACACACATTGCGTCGCACCTAGGGCTGGGGAGTGTGGGACAACTGCTCGCTAGGTGCACACGCTTGCCCTCAGCACTACAGGCAGTCAAGTGGTGCAGGCGCAGGTGTCAGCACGCCCTTGTGCAACAAGAATGCGAGGTGCCACTTGGTGCTCACCGGGCCGTATATGTTGCGAGAGTCGCCGCTGTGCGCGGCATTGTCCCCCTCAATCCAGCACCGCCCCTGCACGTGCAGCGCGCATGCACAGGTGTGTTGCGGACCTGTCGTGGGCGCAGTTTGTGCACGCCTGTGTCTCACGTCTTTGACAGCCAACCGTGCACACGGAACAAACAGACAGGCCTGCTGCCCTTTCAGCGAGACATGTGCCTGCTCACCAGCCCCACGGCCTTCTCAGCCTTTCTGCCTGCCCTGGGCTGCCGGTGCGTGCTGCTCGGTCTCACACCATGGCACTATGTCCGATTGCTACCCCCATGGCACACCTCTCACCAGCCCCCCATCTCCCCCACACTATCCCCCACTGGCGCACCTGAGGGATCTTGGTGGGCTCCCCCTTGCCCTCCTCCCACACGGCGTCGCCCTCCACCGCCACCATGCGCTTGATCAGCTGCTGGTGCGGGTCGTCAGGCGCCCTGCTCCACACCACAGCACGGCACGACACAGTGTAAACAGCCCCTGTCGGCTCCACCTGACTGCTGTTCGGGGAAAGGGGCCATTGCACAGCGCAAGCGCCTGGAGGTGCAGTGCATGAGGGCTGCACCCTCTCAATCATTGCCCAATCATCAAAGAGTGCGGCTGCGGCGTGTGCGCACCAGAGCACGACGACGGCGCCCCGCTCGTACTCGTGTAGCCACTTGCACGACACCTTCTCAACCAGCACCCAGTCAGACTGCTCCGGGTCCAGGTTCAGCGTCGGCTGCATGGACACGCCCTTGACCTGCAATGCAACTGGCGTGGGTCGGGATGAGTTGTCCGCGTCGGCCGCCGTAGAGCGGCCCACGAGCCTGGTGAGGTCCTGTTGCGGCTGCAGGGCACGCAAGCGATTTGCTGACCATCTGGCCCACCCCTGCCAGCAGGCTGCGCTGCGAGAGGCGCCGTGTGCGAGAGGCGCCTCTACCTTGACGACGGAGGCGACGCAGTCAGAGAAGGCCACGGCCATGGGTATGCACCAGCTGGTGGCCTTGAGGAACTGCAGCGCCGACGAATAGGATGACATGGCGTGGCTGGGCTGCACGGCGTGTTGACGGCAGGTGCGCGGGGCGCCGCTGCATGGTCCAGCAGCGCCCTGGCTCCCGTTGGATGGTGGATGGGGTGTCAGGAGGACTGTGCAGTGGCCTCTGTAGTGCCGATCTGCTCGTGCTCCTCTTCTCCGCCATGCGCAGGGTTCAGCGGGACCGGGGAAGAAGAGCAAGCAGTAGCAGCAGCAGCAGCAGCACTTCGTGCCTCCACGCTTGCTCCTACAATCGCTCGCTCGCTCGCAGCGGAGGACTCCTTGCCTCCCCGCACGGCACGGATGCCGCGCGATGCCGCAGCTGGCACGTCCGAGGAGGACGATCAGAGCAGGGTGCTGCTCGCGCTCGAGGTGAGGCGATGCTGGGAAGCTCGATCGCAGGGCCAGTGCGGCAGGCCGTAGGCAGATGCAGCATTCCCGCACACGCACGTCCCGCACACGGCATGCTGCAGAGCTTCTTCTGCTCACCGGCCTTCACCAGCGCCCTGGGCAAGTTCATGGACGAGCATGCGGGCAAGCTGCAGTTCGTGGAGGGCGAGCAGCCCATCATCAACCACGCCACCTTCACGGAATACCAGGCCGTGGTGGAGAGCCAGCTGTGCGCCTTCCTTGAAGAGCACGGCATCAGCCACGAGGTGAGAGCATGCAGCTGCCAGGTGTGGCTGAATGGCCAATTGATGAGTTCGCCTCTCACCCGATGCGCGCTCCACTCATGACGCAGGCCGTGGTCAGGGTGTGCCAGCACGCCAAATCCGAGGACAGCCAGGGCGCGTCCTGGGTCTGCCTTGACTACTTGCTCGCCTCCACCGACTACGAGAGCTTCATGCAGCTAGCGGCGGACCACATGCAGCTCCACAGTTGGGGGCCGGAGGACGGGGCATTGGACGACTACGAGCTGCCACCTGCTGACGAGGAGGACGAGGAGGGGCAGCGGGCGGTGCCGCTGGACGCTGAGGAGGAGGAGGAGGGGCGAGGGAGAGGTCGATTGGGGGTGGGTGCTGGCGGGCCAGGCACGTTTGTGACAGCGGGGCGTTGAGGACGGTGTGGACATCCGTCGTACATGCAGCTCAGCTTGCGCAGGGTAAAGCGTTCTTCAGGTAGCGCTGTCTTCAGAGTCTTACAGTGTAGGTACAGGCAAGAATAGAGAAAGAGGTTTAGCACGGGGCTCGCGTTTATGGGGGCAATCACATGGGCATGATTCTCAAGGCCAAGTTGTGAGATGCAAGAGGAGTGCAACTGCGGCGACCGCCCGCGTGAATCAACCAGCAACGAAGTGCAACAGCCTGCCCCGCGATCCCATGCGCCACGACGGGGTCACGACGGCCGAGAAAGCAAACGCGCCTGATATGGCGAGCGCGCAGCTGGGAGAGGGCTGTACACCAGCGTCCAAAAAGGTAGGGGCAAGTATACTCAGCCTGCTGCGCGTCAAAGTGGTGGTCGCCAAAAAGCGGTGGTCGTGTCAACGTGCCCCTGGAGCTCCACCCACAGGACCCTTCGCATGCCCTCTGTAAGCAAAGTCAGCCGCAGGTGAGGTGTAAAAGCAAGAGCCTGAATTGTTTGCCACATCATGGCACAACAGCTGTGGTGGTGCATTAACACCTGCAAACGCCTACCAACCACCGTCAGCCAAAGCGCGATGCTACCCGAACATGCTATACCAGACTCTCTACACACTCTGCCACACATCGCAGTGTGGACCGGTCCTAAACCTCCAAGAAGAAAAGTGGATGGCCGGCAGTTGCCCTTGCCCCATACTGACTGTGCTATCTCGACCCAGCCTCGCCGCACCGCGTCACATGGACAATCTGATTACCAAGAGTGTATGAACGTACGGCTTTGTTCACTCGTGAGCCTTCCAGCAGCTGCAGAAAATCCAATCAGGCGCCAAAACACACGTGCCAAAACTGGCGCAAAACACCCAACTGCCTCACAGCTGCTGCGCCGTCGCCACCGCCTCCTCCAGCATTGAAAGCAACTGCTGCACAACCGCCCGCGCCCCGCCCTGCTGCTCCCCCCCGCTGCCCACCTCCTGCCCCCGCCCAGCCACACACTCCCAGCCGCCCCCCACTCCTGAACCGTGTACTGCTGTGGAGTCAACGGGTGCTGCACCGCTGTCCCCTGTGGCCCAGAGGTCCTCCCGCCCCGCCGCCTCCCTGCAGGTGGACAGGGCGCCTGCTAGCTGCTCCTGAAGCAGCGCAACCCGCACTTGGTCAAAGGCGCCCGCACCGGGAGAGCAGGGCGTCAAGGGGCAGCACAGCCCGCCACCCAGGGACTCAAACCCGCCCTCCTCCTCGCCCTCCTCCTCCTCCTCCTCCTCGCTGTCATCAGCACCAAACAGCTCGCACGCTCCAGCAGCAGACCGCAACAGCGTGCTGGCACTGAGGCAAGTGCCCTGCCCGCCCCCCCGTGGCTCAGCAGTGGCCTCGTTCGTCTCATTGTCGGAAACGTCGCTGATACCAGCGCCAGTGCCGTACGCTGCATGCCCCTCCTCAACGCCAGCACTGCTGAGCCACCTGCACACAATAGGCACACACCAGCACCGCCACCAACAGCAGTATCATTAGTTGCGTCATTTGGTATCGACTTGAACTGCTCCCCACTCAGCTCCCAAGGTAGTGGATCGTCCAGCAGCCAACCACTTGCGTGCAGCATGGCCACCGCAGCAGCGCACCTGCTGCTTTGGGCGACGGACACCTCACTTCCTGTGGGTGCGTCTCGCCGGTGCCGCCGCTGCCGCCCGGCCGTGGGCGTGTTGGTGCTGGCGCGTGCCGGCCCCAGGTGGCAGCCGCTGGTGGCCGTGTATGTTTCCAGTGCCACCAGTGGGGCGTCCTCATCAATGACGGGCGCTTGGCCGGTGCTCCACCACCCCAGGGGCTGCTGCATGAACCTGCAGGAGCGGGCGCAGCACACACAGCACAGGCACGCCAGGCGGAGTCACACACACACACTACAGGAGCCTACAGCGTCAGCATTGGAGCGGGGAGCGCATTGGAGCACATGCCTTGCAGCCCGCTTCGTCGCTGTCTGCTATCTGCAGATGCGGCCAGGCACACCACTTGCAGATACGCGTGCGCGTGCGCATATGCAAAGCGCACCTCATGTTTGCCCTCTCCAGCGCCAGCGTGGACCTCTCCCTCCGCAGCTGCTCCTCCAGCTGCTGCGAGCGGCGCTGCTCGGAGCGGTACGCCGTGCGGTAGTGCGCTAGCTCCAGGGCAAGCAGCTGCAGGCAGGCAAGCACGCACGCACGCGGCGCAACAGGGTGACGCCACCGAGCACAGGTGCGCTAGCTCCAAGGCGAGCAGCTGCAGGCAGGCGAGCAAGCACGCACACTGCGCGACAGGGTGACGCCACCGAGTACAGGTGCGCTCAATCGCGTGCATGCAGCTCCTGCATTCGTGCCGTGCAAGCTCTGCTGCAAAGGGGCTATAACAGGGCTACGCGCGTTGCAGCAGCCGCGCCACACCCCGCCGCCCTCCTCACCTGCTCAAGCAGCGAGCCGACGTTGCTGCCCCCTGCCGCCGCCACCACGTGCTCCCTCACCCCCGCTAACCTGCCCGCCGTGGCCGTGCTGGGGCAGGGCGTGACGGCCGTCTCCCGCAGCAGCAGCACCCCGTCCAACGCCAGCAAGTCAGCGTTGTGCGCCACACTAGCAGTGGCGGTGGTGGTGGCAGTGGCGGTGCAGACGCCGCCGCTGCTGCTCACGACGGTGGGGCCGGGGGAGGGCGCCGCTGCCGAGGATGAGGACCCTGGCAGCGAAGCTTGGCACTGCAGCTGGCACTGTGCGTGCGTCAGCGGGGCGGGCTGCGGATGGCGCTTCTGTCGCCGTGCTGTACTAGTCGCAAGTGAGGGTGTGTTGGATGTGCTTGGGCGAGGAGAGGGGCTGGGGATGCCAGTGGCTGAGGGCGTGGGCATGTCGTGGGGGTGGGGGTGAGGCGCGTTGAGGTCAGGGTGGCTGCTGTGGAGTGCCTCCTTGCCCTTCCTTGACGTCCTCACCCGGAGCGTGGCGCTGCCTTGCTTGCACGCTTGCATGCCGCCTTCTTGCACGCGGCCCTGCTGCAGCTGCAGGCGCTCCGCAGCTGACGCCAGCAGGTGCTGCTGCGCGTGCTGACCCTCGTGCTGCTGCTGCTGCTGCAAAGGTGGCAGCAGCAGGGCCACGCCGCTTGAGGAGGGATGGCGGGAGCTGCGGCCGCTGTGCGGCGCTGAGCAGCTGTGGCTGGGTGCAGGGGACGCAGATGATGACGACGACGATGAAGAATCGGAGGAGGACAGGTCAGACCACAGGCCAGCTGGCTCCACCCTTGCTTGCCGCCGTGCGCCCCAGGGCTGTAGTCCAGCGCCGCTGCTGCGCCTAGATGACAGCAGCGCATCCTCTGCACTGATTCCATCGCCACCGCCCGTGCCATGCTGGTGCCCTTGCAGTGCCGTGCCCGAGGCGACGGCACAGTCCCCATCAGCGCCAGGGCTGTCCGACGCGTCGCAAGCGGCGGTGGCGGTGGCGTTGCTGCGGACGGGGCTGCTGTCCGTGCTCCTCGTGGCGCTGTGGTGATGGTGGTTGGAGGTGGCGTGGTGGGCGAGGTGGTGAGCCGGGGGGTAGCGCTGCGTGGGCGGGCAGGGCTGGGTGACCTGTGATGCTGTCCTGGGTGGGGTGCGGGGTTGTGAGACGGCCGCGCGCACCGGTGCGCCACCACTGAGCCGGTGCCGATGGGTGTGTGCAGGCTCGGAGTCGACGTTGCAGCTGCGTACGGCCGAGGGCGCTGCTGCTGCTGCTGCTGCTGCTGTTGGTGATGAGGGAAGCATGAGTTGGCAGCTGGCGAGCAGGTGCAGCACTCCAGGAGGGCTTGCGGCCGCGTGGTGGGGCTGGGGCTGGTGCTGGTGGGCAAGCCAGGCCTGGACGCCCACGGTGGTGCAACCGTCCGCGTCGTGCGCCAGCGCGGATGAGGAGGCGCCTGGCGTGGCGGCCATGTGGCTGATGCTGTGCTGCGAATGCGCTGCGAGGGAGGAGGACGAAGGGGACGATGCGGCCGGGCTCGCAGCGCCCACGTCCCACCACGGCAGGCGCAAGGGATGGCTAGGTAGTAGTCCCACCATGGCTGCGCCAGGATGCTGATGCCTGGGGCCCAGGCGGATGGGCGATGGCAGGCTCCTGCCGTCGATGAATGCGGGCGGACCCGCATTTGCGCCCTGGTCAGCGGGGTGGTGCTGCTGCTGCTGCTGATGCTCGCCCCGATGACTGCTGTCAGCCATCACGAGCTTCCCTCCCTCCTGCTTGCTGCTTGCTGCTGGAGCGTCTTGAACATTTGGGAGGAAGAGCGACATCTGCGCAGGAGGGCCCCAGCCGCGCGCGCTCACCGCTCAGGCTGCAATCTGCCCACACGCAGCTCGTAGCAGGGGGCGCATCGCACGCTTCCCACGCGGGTTGATAGGCCCCATCGTGCATGGCCGATTTCGTGCCAGGGAGTGCCTCCCTCGGTCCTTTTGGCTTGCGTCAAGATGGTGCGCGGCCCCAAGAAGCATCTCAAGCGTCTCAATGCCCCCAAGCATTGGTGCGTTCGTGCGGCCACCTGGGCGGCGAGGCACGCCTCTGCCTGCGCGTGCACCACCACAACCACCACCACTACGCGCCAACGCCCCGTCTGCGCGTGTCCTCTCGCAGGATGCTCGACAAGCTGGGGGGCATTTTCGCCCCCAAGCCATCGCCCGGCCCCCACAAGCAGCGCGAGTGCCTGCCGCTGCTGCTGATTCTGCGCAACCGTCTCAAGTGAGCGCCATGGGACAGGAGGCGCTGGCGCCTGCAGCTCCGGAGCAGCTCGGGGTCGCAGTACTGGCTGTGCGGCTCAGCAGCGGCTCGGTGCCAGCGGAGCAGCTTAGCAGCGAGCTGGGGGCTGGCAGTGAGGTGCTGTGCTCGCGCGCGGTGGCGGTGGCGCAGGTACGCGCTCACCTACAAGGAGGTGGTGCAGATCCTCAAGCAGCGCCTCGTCAAGGTGGACGGCAAGGTGCGCACGGACACGACCTTCCCCGTGGGCTTCATGGACGTGATTGAGATCGAGAAGACGGACGAGCACTTCCGCCTGGTGTTCGACACCAAGGGCCGCTTCGTCGTGCACCGCATCAGCAAGGAGGAGGCTGCCTACAAGCTCTGCAAGGTCAAGCGGATGGAGTATGGCAAGGGCGGCGTGCCCTACATCACCACCCACGACGGCCGCACCATCCGCTACCCCGACCCCGACATCAAGGTGCGCGGGCACGCGGGTGCAGACCTGACTGGGCTCAGGGGGGCAGTGTGGCAGTGGCAGCAGACACATTGGTCAGCCAGGAGGCTAACATGGCGGCAGCCCTCCGACGTTCGCGCGTTGCTCAACGACGGGGCAGCTGGAGCGCATCCGCCTCAGCCAGCTGGTGCTGTGGGAACGCAGGCGCAACTGCTCTGCGCAGTTGCTGAGCAGTGCAGGCAGCAGTGCTAGCCAGCTGTCACTGTTGGAATGGTCAGCAGTTCAGCAGCCGCGGCGGGGCACCGCCTCTGCACCACTCTGGACGTGCCCGGGGCAGGTGGCACCTGCAGCTGGCCCTACAGCAGTGTGCACTGCGGATGAAGTGTGCGGGCGGACGGGGGCAGTAGGGGCAGGTGGCAGCGCAGGCTCGCCACGCTGTGCGCGTGCGCACCAATGCTCGCAAAGGGGCCAGGCGTCGCACACAGCACACAAAAGCCTCGCTCCTTTTAAACGACACTCCTGCGCTGGCCTGCCTACTGATGACTTGTTGCGCAGGTGGACGACACGGTGATGGTTGAGATTGAGACGGGC
>QAXK01006750.1:0-19796 GCA_004335735.1 Chlorella sp. KRBP
AGCAGCAGCAGCACCCCTGGCCACTGCACGTGGCATGAACCTGGTGAGTTGGGCCCATACATACGGTACAGCCACAGTGCTAGTGTGTTTGTGTGGCCCGCAAGCCTTGCAGCCTTGGTGACCAAGCCAATACATCCTAGTGTGCTCACTGTCCAGAAAGCTTAAGCCTTTCTTGGAGGGATCCTTCGGACGCACAAGTGGCCGGCTGCTGCCTAGTCACTGGTGTTCCGGTTTCCGCCTTGTTGGCAGCACACGAGTCCGAAACAAGATGTAGAAGCACACCGGTGCCAATGCCAGCGCCTGTTCACTCATGGAACAGACCTGATGTATGAAATAGAAGGAGCAAGGCCTTACTTGTGGCACAGCTCAGCAGTGCAGCAACGCCAATGTGTGCCACTGTCAGTCACAGCAGCACACATGTGTAAGCTCGCGATCGCTGACTCTGCCACTGCTGCATGAATGCTGCTGTGTTGCGCACCTGTTGCGGCTGCTTCAGGTGCCGCAGGCTACCGCAGGGCCGTCCATCTTTGAGTCCATTTCTGCCGATCCCCCCATGGTTGGCAGCGGCTCAAAAGTCACTGTCACAGTGGAGCTGAAGACTGTACGGACCGGCACAGCAGCCACATACATCATCATATCAAGCAGCCCGTCCGTCAAGTGTGGAGATGTCACAATTGCAGAGGGCGCAAAGAAGGCGACAGCCACCTGTGAGGTCGACATGGGCTGTGAGATTGGGGCTTACAAGCTGACTGTCACCGCACCACTCAGTGACAGCAAGACCTCTGCTGAGTACCATGTGGTGAGTGCTTACTGCAGTAACAGTTGAACTCCCACATCATGACTCAGTGCTACTGGTGGCACCGGCCAGTGGTTATAGTCACGAGCTGTAGTACAGCCACTGAATGACAAGCTAGTCATATATGCAACCCACCTGAACCATCTGAACCGCAACCCTGATCTAGGCTCCGTCTTTTTAGGTGATTTAGCAGCTGGCATACACTCGGTTGACGTTGTGGTGACCACAGTGCTGCAACACATCATCACCACCCGGATGATGGCTCCATGATTGAGCAGTGCCTAGCTATTACTGAAAGTGATCCGCAAAACCCTCCATCCCCTCCTCAAACCGTGTGTTTGTTGTGCAGGCCTGCAAGAACGAGTTTGACAAGTCTTATGGCCCCTTCAAGGTCGTCGCTCCAGGGTGCCAGGACTGCTTCCAGGACTGCGTCACTAAGCTGTTTACCTGCAAGACCTGCCAGTGCAAGTGCTTGCCAGGCAATGCAACACGCAGCAGTGGGGCGCATTTCCCGACCGAGGACGCTTGCAAGTCCGCCGGGTCGTGCCAATGCGACAACGTCGAGGGCGTCGTAGTCGAGGACCACCAGTGCGTCGAAGTGCAGTACGACAGCTGCGACAACGCCATGAAGTGCAAGCTGAACGAGTACTACTACGAGTCCCACAAGCCCAAGCATTACCGCGAGCCTGAGTACGAGGACGAATCTGACGACGACTCTCACAATGACGACGGCGACGAGGAGGAGGATCGCGGCCCCGATGGGTACTTCGGTGACGGGGGCCGGCACCGCGGCGAGGTCGAACGCCCTTCCTACAACAGTGGTCCCCGCTACTGAGCCACATGCTCGATTGCAGCTCAGGCTAGCTAGCTATAGCCACGAACACCGCGGCAGCAGCTTGGACAGCAGCAAGATGTGTACTCGGTATGGCATACACGGTGCCTTGTGGTGCACAGCCGTTGGCCTGCAGCAGGCGTTGAGCAGCAGGCGTTTAGGGGGTAGCAGCTCTGGTGTTGGTGTGGGTGCTGCAGGTGCTTTAGGTGGGGAGGGTAGGCTCTCTGATGTGGCTGTTGTTGACTCAGCAGATGATACCCACACCATCATGACTGGGTAGCATAATTGCCAAGTTATGGGGATGCAGGGGAAGGCACCGGGGCATACTTGATGCCGTCATAAAGCGACACTGAGAAAGTGTGAGCGCCAACCTAGGCATGAGTCTCCTGCCTGGGGGATGGGGGCTGGCTGGGATCAAGCCTTGTGATTGGCTCATGGTTTTGGACGAGTGATTCAGCATCATTGCTTTGGCAAAGTAGCGAGCAGCTGAAGTTCAAGGCGGCAGTAGAAGCAAAGCACATTCCACTTCATGGGTGCGGTTGACACTGGTGTAACTGGTGCTGCTGTTTTGCTACTTCAGGGTCCAGCAGGTTCTGCTACCAGTTGCTTCAAGGCTGCTGTGTGCAATGCCTTAGACAGGGGCTGCTGTGTATGCAGCAGACGTCAATGCATCAGGGTTGGGCATTGTGACAGCATGTAATAGGAAGGCGCACTAGGATGTAGTCCTAGTGACAGCAAGGGTCCACACAGCACCTGCCAGGGGCTCCCGGCAGCATGCACAGTGTTTTCTGATGCTTGCAATGCTTCAGAACGACAGAGTTGTTTCAGGGTTGTTGGCAAACTCAAAAGCTGGCCATGACTGACCCCCTATACAGCAGCAACTTGGACAACCCACATGCTGCTGTTACATCAACATAGTCGGGTGCAACACACATGCCGACCACAAGTGCCATGCGGCACTCACTCCTTGCCACTGCACTGCCTTCAAGGCCCGCACCCTGTCTACAAGCACACACAGGGGCTCCACCTTGAGATCCCGAAAACCCTGAAATCCCATACAGGCGGCCAGTGTTTAGGCCACAAAAAAGCATGATAAGGTGGACAGCCGCACAGTGCGTACGCTGCATAAAAGCTTGAGAGGTCAAGCGCATTGGCAAGGCCTGCCAGTGACGCCTGCCCACCACGAATGCTGCAGCTGCCTCTGCCGATGAGCACACGAGCCGCATCAGCATCAGTATCACCACACAAGCCGCCAGAAATGAATGGGTACAGAACTGTGGCCTGCTGGTGCCCACACTGCGCCATGCAGACTATCACTCAACAGAGAGAGCGAGGCTGTTCAACACAGACTGCAGCAGGCTTCGAACCCGCGACCTCACGCCTCTGCGCCAGCCACCTTGCGCTGCTCAAGGACCCGCACCATGAAAGCACCGCCCATGTACAAGCCGACCAGCGGGATGGCCAGCAGGGCCTGTGTGAAGGGGTCTGTTGAGGGCGTCAGCACAGCAGCAGCGACGGTGGAGCCGACCACGACATAGCGCCACAGCGAGAACATCTGCTCAGAGGACACAATGCCCAACTGGCCTAGCATGACCTGAATCACAGGGACCTGCGCCCAGGCAGCACAACAGCAACAAGCAAGGAAGAAGGTGTTACAGAAGGGTCTCACACACAGCTACGCAGCAAGGCCTGGATTGCAGCAGGAGCCAGAGTGCGAGTGCACAGAAGCAGTATGTGGCAACTGCTGCATCACAGCGACCAGCGTCAAGGCAGCACACCAGCAACACCCATGGTTTGAAATGCAGAGGAGGCCAGATTGACGAATGCACACAAGGTATAGGTGGCAACATTGGGAACTGACATCGCCTCTGTTTGCAACGATGCTGCTGCTTCAGACTAAATCTGCCCACAGCGTTGACCAAGGACACTGCACACATCCTGTGCTGTGTTGAAGTCGCCCATCACTGCCAGATGGCCCGTGCGTACTTGCACGCTGTACTGCAGCTGTACTGCAGCTATACTTCAGTACTTGTACACCGTACTTCAGTAATTGCACGTTGTACGGCAGTAGTACTGCCAGCAGCGCCTCACCTGGAAGGACAGCCCTGTGGACAGCATCAGCACCAGCACAAACTGGAAGTACTGGTCGATTGACCACAGCGACTCAACAGCGCCCTCAGCATATGACACAAAGAAGTTGAGGGCTGCGGGCGTCAAGATCTCGTAGCTGAAGACCAACCTGCGCGGGGCCAACAGCACACAGCAGCAGGCACGCTCAGTAGGGTCAAGGGCAGACACAGCAACGGTCATTACAGCTCTTGCCAATCTCTTTACACACAGCAACGGTGCCGCTGCTCCCAACACAAGGCATGCCACGATGGCAGTGTGGGCTGCCAACAGCCTGTCTGGGGCAGCTTGCAACGCAAGCTTCGGCCACAGCAATCTACGCCACACGCGCAGCGTGTGCTGGGTGCGCTGAACTTTGCCATTGCTGCTGATTGGGCCGTGCCGCATGCACGGCAGCAAAGTGCCCCTGCGGACCATCGCCATGATCTGACACGTGCATTTGATGGGTTGGTCCCTCCTTAGCTGGGTTCGGTTGCAGCATAGCTGCTTGCATGACCCGTGCAACACCCTTCTTCTGCATCTGATGGGGTTAGTCACTCACCCCAGGTAGAAGAGGATGCTGGAACCAAACACAATGGGAGCCAAGAACTTGCGCTCACTCTTGGTCAGGCCGGGCACAACATAAGCGATGATCTCATACAGCACAGTGGGGGCAGCCAGCAGGAGCCCCGAGTAGCCAGCCACCTGCAGCAGCACACAGGGTGTGTATGCAGCTTGCACACGTAGCCATTGATTGCCACCCCATGGAGGGCATCACCAGCATGGACACACAGCAGTTGTGGATTGCTCCTGGTGGGGGAGGCACGCAGGAGGCTGCAGCGATCCATGCGCAGTGCAGTGCCTTGCTGCTGTTGGCCACCACATACGCGCATGTGTGTGTCAGACAGGCATGCCGTGTGCTGCACAGGGCAAGGTCTGCAGCCAACACGCACTGCTGCACATTGTTGCTGTCCACAAATCTGCGACGTCTGGTGCTGCTAGACTTGTGGGGACCTCCACGTCACACAATCACCCCAACACTCTCACACATTTCAAAGCACCAGACCAGAGCATACATGCCTAGACCTGACCTCGCCCCCGCAGCACCACTGCCAGCTGCGCACCTTGAAGGTGGTGAAAAAGAACTCTCCTGGCGACAGCTGCAGGAATCGAACCCCGGCGTCTGCAACAGGAGCCTCCAGGAACAGCACCAGCTCCTTACTGAAGCAGAAGCAGCCGCCGATGGCAACACCTGCTGCCAGCAGCCCCACCAGCACTCGCTCACGCAGCTCCTCAAGGTGGTCCCAGATGGGCATCTGTGGGCAGGCAGACAGCATGAATGTGGACAGGCACAAAAATGCAAAGAGGTGAGAGCCGTGAACGCTGGCAGCAGGTGTGAAGATGGTCGCAGATGGGCATCTTTGGACAGGCAGGCAGGGCCCGCAGGACAGGAACGGAATGTGAGCGTGCGAGGGCAGTTACAAAAGACTCGGGTGCCGCGGAGCTCCCACTTGTGGCTACGCAAACACAATGAATGTGGACAAGCACCGAACGTGAGAAGGCGAGGGCCGGGAGCAGTAGCTGGAGGCAAAGCATGACGCAACACCAGATAGGACGGCATTGCACCGCGCCGCGCCACGCAGCACAGCACGTCATGCGGCACAGCATGCATGTTTCTGCTGCTCACCTCGAGGTCATCTGGCAGCTCTGCAGGGTCTGGGCGCAGGAAGTTCTCGATGGCCGTCCTGCAGGTTGGTGAGGCACACATATGGTCAAGCAGGCACAGCACACAGTGGGCATACAGCCGCCCAGCTGGCACACCCCCTTCATCTTCACCTGCTTACGAATCACGCTGTCGCTGTCCCCGTCTCGCCGTCTGCTGCTTGTTTGCAGCAGCCCAGGAACACATGGATGGGCAAGAAACACACAGGCACTGCACCCGCCACCCAACTGCTCCTTTTGCATGTACACTGCTGCTTGCGCACCCTTTTTGTGCATTATGTCCAAAAATCAATACAGCCGGATCCAGCACTGCTGTCCCACTAGCTGAGGAAAACACCAACACCCACGAGCCCTACACCCAACATCCCACCAACCAATCACCTGTCGATGCTGCCCAGGGGAGCCACCCCTTGGTCTTCAAAGTCTGCTGCTGTGCTGAGGCTGCTGGGGAAGCGCTCCTGCTGCTGGCTGCTGTCCATGATGCGGGGGCCTGCAAGCACAGCAGCACCAGCGACCACAGTAACAGCCACACCAGCAACATATCAACAACACGTCAAGGTGGTGGTGGTGGTGGTGGTGGTGGTGGTGACAGTAGCACCTGGACCAACACCAGCAGTGTCGCAAGAATGCAGGCATCACATGCTGCCGCAGTGGCTCAGACACTTGGCCTGTTTGTCTGCAGGCCCACTGTCAACCCCTCCTCAATCTTGAGCTGATGCTGCTGATCATGCACCAGGCCCCCAACACCACACGCACCATTCAGGTAAATGCAAACAGACGCATGCACGTTGACAAAGATGCACTCCTAAGTACCACACAGAAAGCCTTGCAACCAGCTGTGCGCAAGTAGAATTCCACAGACCAGAACTCATGGCAACCCATTGCAGGCTCGAATCCCCACCACACACGTGGCTGCTGCTGACCTGCAGGGACTTGATCATCTTCTACTGCTCTGCGGATGGTCGTGCGCCGCTGCTTGCTGCCAGATACTGCTGGAAGGAGTCGCCTGCTGCTTCCTGCTGCTGCTGAGAATGGGGTGGCCTGCTGCAGGCACGGCCGTGCAGGCAGGGCTCTGCTTGACGCCAACATTTCTCTTGACTTGTTGTGGTGTAATCAGGCGGTTTGCAGTATACAATGGTTGGCAAATAGCTGATCACCCAGACAGCACAGGCTAGGGGCCTCTGGTCACCACAACAGGACAACAGCACTAGGCGCCTCTGCTGAGCATGGAGAGACAGAAAGCTGAGCGAAAGACTCAAAAAATAGTGATCGCGCTAGGAAGTTGCCGCATGCAGGCACGCAACCTGCGAGATCGGGTTGAGGTCACACATTTGACTGGAATGGCCGGACTAACGCAGAAAGCCAATCCTGGCTCCCAAAAGTGTATTCACAGACTGACAGCGCATATGAACGGCCGCTCATTGCCTCCGGATGGATAACCACGCCTTTGAGCTCATACCTCACTGCTGCGGTGCACCTCTCTCAAGACTTCTGAATCCTTGTCAACTTGCTTGTCCATGATCTTCCTTGGCTTAGGCAGGGGTCCAGGCTGTCTAGCTCTTCATGAATCCTGATTCCATACCTTCTTTGAGAGGCGACAGAACCGCTGTCCAGAGCAGGAACAGTTAAAGTAGTTGTTTGAAGCTGGGCAAGCAAGCTTGACAAGCAAGCTTTAGTTAAACTTGCGTATGATGCTGTTTGAAATGACCTTGGGAATGTGTCAAGCCTGTACGTGGCCTTGTGAGCGTCAATGGATTGCCAGCCTGGCACACTGGGCCAACACTGCAGTTGAAAGCCTTGCCGGCACATGCTTATGACGCCAGTACAGCTAGAAAAAGTCCAAACGGTTAATAAAAATAGTTTTACTACTCGAAATGCGGAAAGGGCGTCAATTCAGCACAGATAGGGTAATTGGCTGCATGTCCCAGCATGTTCCAGCATGGGACCTAGCATGGACCACTCGGGAATTTCCAGTCAAACTTGTGTGCAAGCTCACAGGTCACACCGCCGCAGTTTTGATAGGCTTGGTGTTGCTCGTTCGCCTGTTGAAGCTCAACGTACGTGCGCGATTATCGAGTCCAGGCATCGTCCGACAGTTGGTCCGCAATCTTCATCATCACTAGCCTGATCCCGCTCTTGCAAAGGTGGTATATCGAATGATATATTAGAATGACAATGAGCGCACTCAAGTGGTCGTCAGGGGCCCTTTTTGTCGCCTTGGTGCTGCTGTGTCAACAGACAACAGCAGCAAAGCCAGTGCTGGAGGGGCAAGCCCGTGTGGTGGACGGAGACACTATCTACATCGGTAAGACCGCACATTAGTAGTGTCTAAGAGGAGGTGCTCGCTCTGCTTCGTGCCTGGCAGCATGCTCTGTGCCACCTGCAAACTTGGCACACAGGCATTCCTCTTCACAGCTGCACTCAAGGATGGATGACATGCTGCAGCAGCTGCTGCGGATCTCCTGGCAGAAATCGAGGTGCATATGCAAGAACAACTGCAATTGCAACAGCTACCCAGCATACCAAGGCAGTGCTCGCACAGCCTTATGTGTGTGAGCCACAACAGCATGAGCACGTGCTGAAGATCCAGAGCTGCTGTCATGTCCACGCATCTGTCTGCAGGCAAGGACAAGATCCGCCTGTATGGCATCGATGCTCCAGAGAAGACACAGGAGTGCAAAGACGCCAAGGGCCAGACCTATGCATGCGGGAAGGCCAGCACAGAGTTCCTGAAGCAGAAGGTCGGCAGCAAACCCCTTCGCTGTGAGGTGCGTACAGCCGGGCCCTGGTAGCTGTGACTGTGGTATGCTTGTCAAAATTATGGTGTGTTGTTTGCACCTGCTTACCCTACATGCCTATTGATTTGGGCTGATCCGGCAAGCGGTGTCAGGACACACCCTTCATTCCAGCCATGTGATTCCATCACAGACGCGCTGTTGACATTCACACGTGCCTACAAGCAGCTGAGCAACACCATCCATCTCTCACCGCTGCTCGCCGCTCTAACCACCACCCCACGCTGTACTGCGCTGTGCTGTCCTGTTTCGTCGTGTTGGTGCGTGGTGCGCCTTCGTCCCCTGCAGGTGAAGGACATTGACCAGTACGGCCGCAACGTGGCTGCCTGCAGCCTGAAGCCTGCCACACCTGCAGCCAAGGGCGAGGACATCAATGCTGCCATGGTGGCTAACGGCCACGCCACCGCCTACAGGTCAGACCCAAGTGCTGGGGCGGCCCGCATATAAGAGTAATGGAACACATCACACACGCTGCTGGTCCCTTTGCATACCCTAGTTGAAAGGCTCGTGTCAACACACACGCCTCACAATGCGCCTACTACACATGCAAGGGGGTGGCAGCAAACCTGACACCCCGATGAAGGAATGCCTGCCAACGTACAGTAGCACACACGACATGAAAGCTGCCCCTGCAAGTGCACTGTTGTACTTCGCGGAGGATGCGTGTCTGTTTCCGGTGATGGTCAGCTGGCACATACCAGTGCCGCTGGTAGCCTATCACAACACGGTTGACACAGTGGTGTGACTGACTTGTGTGTTGTGCTCCCTGTGCCCTGCAGGGCCATCACCAAGCAGTATGTGGCACAGGAGGACAAGGCCAAGTCAGCAAAGGTGGGCATCTGGGCAGGGACCTTCCAGAAGCCCTCAGACTACCGCAAGGACGCACGTGCCGCTGACGGTGCCACCACCCAGCAGCAGAGGCCACAGCAGCAGAAGCGCCCCCAGCAGCCGCGCCCACAGCCCGAGCAGCAGCTGCCGCTGGGGCCCCGGCCCGACCAGCCCTCTGCAAGCAGTGTGGGTGCAGGGACAGGCACCAAGCCCTCATATGCCGGTGTCTTGGGCCATTGACTGACAGGCAGTTGGATGACTGAACCCTGGGGTGTGGCTTGGGTGGTTGTGACTGTCGCACTGGCGCACTTTGTGCTGGGTAGACAGCCGGTGGCAGCTTAGGCCTGGTTGTGTGTTGTTTGGCAAAGGCAGGTGTGTGCTCCCGTTATGTTGCTGTGCTGTGAAGTACTACCATGTGGGTTCTGAGCTATGAACGAGGCTCAACCACTGCCATGCGTGACTATGTTGTGACGATCTGTGCATGCCCTCCACCCACCACCCTGTGGGTTGCGTTGGAGCACACTGCCATGTGTGTGTTGTATGCACACTCGATGGTACTGCTGAACACCGCAGATGCATGCACCACACCACGATTGTCTTGGTTATGGCTTGGAGCCTCCCAGGGCTTTGTCTTTTTGTGCGACACCACCAACCACCATCTCTTAGACGGGTGTCTGTGCGTGTTTGACGTAAGCTTGATCGAACGCATGTACAGCTGTAGCATTGGTGTACAAACCCTGAAACCTGCAGCATGTTTGGCTGGTTCCTCGTGTAGTCTGTAGGGACACAGGTAACAGGTTCGGCTTGTACTTGTGCATCTTCTTACACAGTAGTTGACATTCCTGATGCCAATATTGGTGCCAGTCTTGAAGACAAACCCGAAAGCAGCCGCATGTGACTGGGGTCACATACAGCAACCAAAGCACACAGATACACAAGCACAGAGCACTCACTCGGTCGTTTGATTCGATGTGGGACCTTGCTCAGCTCAGGCCAGCAACCCAGCACTGCCAGGGTACCCTCCAACTGTACAAGCGGAGTGCGACATGCACGCCATTGTGATCACAGCATGAAGGTGAGACCCTTCCCTTCAACACCAACAGGACTGCTACACAGGGGCGGCCCATCTGGGCTATGGACGGCGAGTCCAGTGCTTTGCACACACTGTAGTCAAGGACTCTGGGGCCCTGGACCACTTCTTGATCTGGTTCAAGCAGGACTGCTGCTGCAGCGGCCACACAGCCGCTATGTCCCCTGCCAGCTGCAGGGTGTCAGGACCAGCCATCTCACCCAGCTTGCTGGCGCACAGCACCAGCATGCTCTGAGGCCCTCCTGCCTGCTGCATCAGATCAACATCACGCACACTTGCAGGGGGGGTGGCCACCAGGCCCGTACCCAGTATAGTAGATTGCAGAGCAGCAGCTGTGTTCGGGGGGTAGCCGGGGGTGACGGAACAACGGCACAGAAGCAAGCCTGACAGGCAGCGACCGGGTCGCCGGGGTGCGCTTTGGGGTCTGCAAACAGGTATGCAGCAGTGCGCAGGATGGTTTCAGACGCAGACAGCAGAACTTCTGAGAAGAGACGCTGACCGCCGTCGTGACTGTCTTGCGCAATAGGCTGTAAGTGCCGAGCACATGCATGACCCCACAGTGGTGAGCAGGCGAAACCCTTAGGCCCCAGCACACAGACATGAATGTCATAGCAAGACCTATCGTGCATGATGAAGGAGCTTCCCAGACAAAGGTCGATCTTTTGAGCTGTCTGCTTTACACTGTGACAGCCTGCTCAGCATGTTGCCAGTGGTTTGTCTGTGGAAATCTGAGACTAGCGGTCACCTTGATGCTGTGAAGGGCAGGACAGCGCTTACCGCATGCGATGCGCGCAGCCTTCATGCTGTTTTGAACGGCCTTCTTCACTTTTGCGATTTGCTGGTCACTCAGGGGGCATGCAGGGCTTGTGGGGCCCACTAGTCGCACCTCTGCACCTTGAGCCAAACATACAGCTGTAGCACACAGCATGACCAGGGGCAGTGTCGTGTGCATCCGTTTCGGCATCATCCTGTCCAACAAAAAACTCTGGCAGTTTCAATTAGTGACTGGGTATACAGCGAAACTGGATCAAATTTTCGATGCGGCCTATGCCTAACTGTCAGGCTGTTTGACAGTTTTCAAAGTGTTGAGATGCTCATTCAACATCACACAGGCAAATTGATCGTTCCCGGGACCGAATAATTTACTTTATGAGTGTCGCGATGGAGCACGGACCGACCTTCCAATGACAGCCGGGCATTACGCCCAGTGATGACAGGGACGCAGATGCACGAGTGCAAGCCCGTCCCGTCACGCGCTTTGCTTCTGCCCTCTGCAGCTATATCGCCTCAGATTGTGAGATTCCAGCGCAACTCAGAGGGCTTGTTGGCGGGACTGTATGTAAGTCAAGGTCAGGCACCAGGGCAAAGACAGCAGTGCAGCAGTAATGGCCAGTTACACCAAGCCCAAGTGTACAGTGGCGTTGGAGGTCGATCAAACCCAGATTTTATAGCACTCAAGTGCTAGTTGGCGTCCAAGAGTGGGTGGAAACAGCCTGTACCACGCCCAGAAAACAAACCAGTCCCAAAAGGCAAGAGAAACCGCCCCCAGAGCGAGCAGTCCAAATGAAGGTGCCTGTGCATGTGGTATGAACTGAAACACAGCCAAGGTTTCCCCAACGGACGCACTGTGCCTGCCACACCCGCACTTTGATACAGCAAAGTGCTAGCTAGGCCACACTGCACTGCTGCAAAAGGCACGTGCTAGGGCTGACCACATTGATCTCAGAAGGCTGCTTGGACCAGACCACAGAAGTTCTGCGTCCAACTCCCTACTTGCAGCAGCGCTTGCAGTTCAGGTCATCAAGCAGCTGCCTGCCTCAGTGTCTGAGGTGGTGACGCAATACCATAACGACCGGCCAACCCATCTAGATCTCTTCACCAGCTGCCACAGACAGTCTCACATGCAGAACTTGCTTCTGGTGAACGATCATCTTCATGAGAGCACCACAGCACCGGCCAGCCACCCGGAACTGCCATGAACAACCGCTGGTGCCGATGCTGCAGCTTGATGGCAGTGCAAAGCCTCAGGGCACAGCCCACTCAGGCTTGGTGCACCAATGCCGCACCGGCGGCACCCCGGTTGCTGTTTGTCGAGCGGCGGCCTTGCAGCAAGGCAGGTCCATGCGGCTGCCGCAAAGCATCAGGTAGAACCCGTCAAGCCTACAAATCTGGCGACTGCAGGCGACTGCACACTCGACTGGAGCCATGCACCATACAGGCCCAGAAGTGAGCCATGGTGCCAGCACATCTGCGACTGCTCATGCGATGCACTTCAGAATGGTCCTTGCAATTGCACAAGCAGCCACGCAGCGTCCGCAAGGACACCACTAAGTAGAGGATGACATGCCAAAGCATCCACATGCACCCAGCAAGTGCCATAGCTTTGGCAGCCAAGCATGCGTGCAAGCAACAATGGTGCGACTGCCCCATGCAAGCAGCCGTTGCTGCAACATGGGCGACGGCAGCAGCAGCCCCGCATGTCAACCCTCGTCCCTATCTGGTGCCCCGTGCACCAGCAGCAACAGGCGTAGCCTCAGCAAGTTAAGGCACCTGGTTCAGAGGAGGGGTGCTGCTGTCCCATTATCCCAGGTGATGCTGCTTCTGCAGTGCACATGCACCCGGCACCGCCCCAGTAGACCCTGCTGCTGCCGTTGTGGCGTAGAGCGAGGGTGCGCCCTTGCTCAGTGCCACTCATCACTCGGCCTACCCGCCATATCTAGAAAGAAAAGAGTGTTGGCAATGTATGTCTGAGCCAACCTATTTAGAGGCAGCAAGTGGAAGAGCTTGCTGTGTCAAGGCAGCGCAATGCCGTTGAAGCACCCCCAGCTCAGCACACGCTGCGTGCTGGACAGGCAGGCCCGGGCGCACCAACTTCCGTGATGTTAGCGCCCCTAGACTCCTGTCAAGCTACTGCGGCAGTGCACGGCAGTTGGTAACCACCAGCTGTTGGTAACCACCAGCAGCCAACGCCAGGTACGGTAGGGCATTCGCTGAAAGAAGGGACATGTCATGAGTGGAAGGAGAGGTGCGGTAGATGGACACGTATGTGTGTGATGGTTGGGGGTTCAGAGGAATAGAAAACCCCGACTCTCCACCACAAAGCGGTCTCACGCCCTCAGTGGTCCTAAAACAACACAGCCAACAACCCTTGGTGACTGCAAAAAGACTCCATTATGCAGATGCCACATTTGCTGCACAAGGATAGGTGCAAGGCACAGCATGATGTGTGAAGGACCACATACTGCATAGTTGGCAAGTTGGAGGACAGTTGTTGGACAGTCGACAGACAGTAGAACGAAGAGGTTGACGGGCTAGCGGAGCCTGCCTCAGCACGTAAGCTGCTGGTTGTTGTACCAGCACAACATGCCGGATGTGCACAACATGTGTTTCAGCACGCTGCCCAGCTTTGCCTGCTGCAGCCGAAGTCAAAAGAAGGTCACCAAGCTCAACCTTGCACCCGGAAACACTCCAACTCTACATGCAACAAACAGGGCACCGCTCAATGCCCGATCTGTGCGTCAGAGGTAACCACCACAACCCAGATGATGACTGACACAGCAGCATGGCCATGCAACTTGCAACGAACAGTCACACGTGCAGCAGTCAGCAAGGATCGCAGTCAACAGCACCCAGTCAACGGGCCTGTTGGAGCGCCTTTCAGAGCTCTGCTGTCAGGCTGGCAAGACCCCACCCATCACCAAGGTGTAGGCCAAGGGTTTCCAGGGACCCAACCAGTGGTTGCAACAACAGTCACGCCCACAACCCCGCACCATGCAGCCTGCAAAGCATGCTGCAGCACCCAACTACCCCCCGCAGCGCCCTCCCGTCCAACGAGGCCCAGTTGAACTCCCGCTGCTTCTGCTGCACAGTTATGGGCCAGCAGACCTTGGAATCCACACCCCAGCAATGGATTCGGTGCTCTCAAAACAACACAACAAACAAAATTAAGGCATTGCGAGTCTGCAGCTGGTCCACGGTTTGACCGCAGCATGCTTGCGCTGCACCGCTGGCCACCCTTGATTGCTTGAGAGCATGGTGGTGGCGGTGATGAGTGGCTGTCAGCGGAGGTGCCCAAACCAACCATCAAACCAAAACCCAGTCGCAAGAGGGGTGGCTTGGCAGGTGCTGGTTGGCGCAGCACCTCAGTGCCGCATGCAGCACACCGGCTCCCTCCACAAGCTCTGCTGCACATGCTCAGCTGCTAAAAGCTGAACCAAGTCAACCCACAAGCTTCCGGCAGCGTAGCTGCGCACAGGAGGGCCAGGTGTGTCGCTGCCAGTGTGACCAGTAAGCGGCCGGACAGCAGCTGCCAGCCGCCTTACGCGCACCTTGCAACGCAGGGCGAGCAGGGTACACCCCTCATACAGCTCAAGCCCGCAAACTGGTGCACACAGGCTTCAGCATGCACCATTTCATACTCATCCCTGCAGGATCCAGGCCAGGGCCTCCTTCTGCAAGGAAGCAGCATGCCAAGCTGACACAGCACACGCTTCAGGGTCTCAGAGCCAAGTCCTGCACTGCCAGACATACATAGCATAGCACAGCGTGCCACAGCACAGCAGACCCCAGCACAGCAGACCAAAGCATAGCATCGCTGTCCAAGGTGTGACCGGCAGTGTTGAAGTGTGTCGCAGGCTGCAGTTCTGTGAGTGCCAAACAAGCATGATAGCTACCTAGTGTGTGGCTTACCGTGCACCATAGCTGGAACAATGCTCGCCTGTCAAAGCGTCGCCATGTGACCAAACACAACAGCAGTGGTATACACCAGTGAAGGACAGAAACACACACAAACACATGCACTGCTCTGAGTGAAAGTGAACACGGGCTTGCCACTGCACTATGCAGCAGCTCTGCACCGGATGACCACACAATGCCTGCCTGCCTACTTACTGTGTGTGGACACCTTCCGGTGCGCACAACAATCAACCAACACTGGGGCGATACAAGCTAGCACTGGCAGAAACACAAGCAAGCAAGCAAGCAAGCAAGCAAGCGAGCGAGCAAGCGAGCCCACACAGCGCCTCCCAAGTGATGGGTTGCGGGCGTTGCTGTGCCAGCGCATGGCGTGCCAGCCAAGCTAAGCAAACGTTGCAACAGAATGCTGGCATGCTGCAGCCAGCTGCAACCCTGTCCTACCTACATACCAAGTTGGCTGCTGCTCTCGCCGTCCCGATGCTGCACACTGCCAACAGTGCACATCGCCCTTCGGCCACTCAGCAACGCAGCTGAAGGCAAGGCATGCCAACTGGCAGCTGCTTGATTGAGCAAGGCCAAGCATTGACGGCCGATGTGCGGTAAACCTGTAAGTCAAGCAGCACCTGTTCGGTGCTTACGAAGGCTTTGAGCCACAATGTACTGAATGTGTGCCTAGCTACTGCCAGTAACGGTCTCGACGGGCTGCTGTGACATTCCCAGTAAGGGTGCTGATCGCAAGACACCCATAAAAATACAAGCCTCACGCATACATACTTATTGGTGCAGCTTCAAGCTGCCCCATGCTCTGTGGTCCTGCGCACTGGAGCCCCCAGCATGCGCTGCGCAACTTGTCAGCAAAACACTGCCTGCCAACACCCACACACTAGGGTGGAAGCCAAGGGCCGTTAGCGACTGTAAACCTGTCAGGGCTTTGAACAGACTTGAACAACCCCCACCGGGAGCCAGCAGGGCTCATGAGCGACCACCAAGTTGAACCAGACAACTGGTGGCTGCCAGCAGCAGCAGCAGCCTCAAGGAACTGGACGTAAAAGCAACAGCAACAGCATCAGCAGTAGCAACACTGGTGTCCCGTCGCCCTGTCGTGCATGTGCTGCACATTGGAGGCCACACATGAGGGCAGTAGTCAGGGCCAGCTGTCACCGACCTTGCTGAGAGACCATACCCAAGGCAGGCTCAGAGGCAGGTGCTGCATAAAACGTAAACAAAGCACAGATGCCCACAACTCAGTCCGTCACACCCTCTGACTGACGCAATGCTGACACCCCCTGGTCTGCTGCTGACGCCTAGCATGCAGCTGCATGCTGTGCCAAGTCCCCCGCAAGACCATGCAGCAGGCCTCGCGTGTGCATGACGATGCATACCAGAGTCATGCCCCTCTGCAACCGTAAGCAACTGCCACACAAATGGACCACCACCCTTGAATCAACACTGTCGGCCTGATCCCCTAGTCCTTATGCAAAACAAACTGGCCGGTAGCTACCCACACACCTGTGCGCAGCAACCGTAAATTGACTGTAAGCCAACCGGCCTGCCCACACCCATCAGCACCCTGAGACATGTGTGTCCAGTCCCTGACAGTTTATGCCATGCTAAGACACAACAACTGAAGTCACTCACGTCACACTTGAGCCAGGCTGCGCCCCTGGACCACCCTAAGTGAGTCAGCAGGCCACAACTCACCTGGGCAGGCCTTTCAAAGGCCTGCCCTGGCAGTCACACCAGATCAACAACAGGCCGATCACAAAAGACATGCGTTCACCTGTACTTAAAGCATGCAGGAGAGTCAAACACCAGTAACCGGCTGATCAGCAAGTCCCGCCAAGCCTTCAAAACAGGGCAGTATGCCCCCACAAAGACGCCCGAGGAAGGGCACGTGACAAGCACCAAGGGGAAGTGGCTGTGAAGAGCCAAGCCATCACACGCCCCAACAGCACTACAAGCTGATGTACTGCGCCAGCCAAGCTGCACCTGGCCTGCCACAGCCACAGACGGAGGCAACAAACTGGGGGAAAACACATGGAACTTCTGCCACAGATGTGCGTCAAGATCAAAGGGAGGTCTACGATGTTCAGGTCACACAAACAACCACACGTCAGGTCAAGGCGGTGCCTTGTTTTGAAACGACCCTTGCTCTTGTCAGCTGGACAGCCCAGCATGCTGCTGCTTGCATGCGTCTGCTGCACACATGCACACATGCGACCGGCCCAGCCGGCCGTATGATGCAGACAGAACTGCAATTGCAGCACAAGTGAGGCCGTCGATGTCGGCTGCTGCAGGACACTGGAGGCCGCAGCAGACACACAAAGGCAACACCAGAACGTGTGAAGGGTGTGCATGGCGGCATAGCCAGCAAGGCAGCACACAAGCTTTTGCGGGCTGTGCTGTCTCAGCACCAACCCAGGTACGCTCAGACACCATCTGAGCACGTCGCCCACAGGATCTCACTGTGGTGGATACAGCAACAGATGCCTTCAGCGTTGTAAAGCATAGTATGTGCCACCCAGCAACGTCCACACAGAGCCATACACATGCCGTGCCTAAGCAACCGAAAAAAACACCAGACACGTTGACTTGACCATGACCATGCCAACTTGCACAGCCTCAAACCCTTTGTTGCACAGCCGCTGATACAGCAGCAAGTTGCGTGGGTCGGCCCCTCAGCATGAGCCACACGCGCCTTGCCTCCTTGACAACTGCTGCCACACGCAGATGACACCACACCCGCCCACGACCATGACAGCATCAAACAGCACGGGGCATACTTATGCTGCAAAGCCACACACTCCCTCAACCTTCTGGTGTCTGCTGTTGCAGCATCACCAACCTCATCAGGTCCTGACTGGGCATGTGTGCAGCCGAACACAAGCCCAAACCTGATGCCCAAACACGCAACGGCACACACAGCATGCGACACCAGGCAGTGCCAATGTTTCCTCACTTGGTTATGTTATTTGATGCTTGGACATACATTGGTGACGGCTGTCATCATACAATCATAGCTGATAGCATACAGTGAATAACATACTGTACCATGTAACCAAGACCCTCGCGGTGTCCGTGTCGTGCTGATGTCAAACACAACCAAACACACCGCCACGTAGCAAACCTACGTATGCTGCACGGCAGCTGATCAACGTGCGCTGCAGCTCTGCAGACCCGAACTCGCAATGCCATAAAGCACTGCTCCCTCCAAACACCAAGGGCACGATCACGGTGCCCAATCCAGTAACAGCATGTCCAGCCTGTCATTAGCTGTCATGACTGCCCATCATACCAGGCAGGAAAGGCCGGTGCAGGACAGCACCCGGGCCGCACCCGCAGTGGGCCGTGCTGCCTGCACCTTACAGTGGCGCGTTTCTTGCTGTGCTGATGCAAGGCCCTGCTGGTGCGGCTGTTGCGTCGCTGACTGTGGCAGTGCTGCCTTCAGCACGGCACATCGCCAGCACCACCTGCGGCTGTGCTGTGAACAGGTCCTCCAGGGCTTGGTCCAGCAGCGCATCGATCTCGTCTGACGGCAGGTCTGCGTCAACACCGTCCGGGTCCATAAGGCAGGACTGCAGCAGGTTGAACTCAGGGGACATGCAGGACAGGCGCGGGGCGCCCGGCCCGGACCCAAACCCTGCACCTGTGCTGGCCTGGCCTGCTGCTGCTGCCGCCCCGCCAGCCAGCCCGCCAGAGGCGCTCTCTCTGCGGCCTGCAGCAGACGCAGCAGCGGCGGTGCCGGCGGTGCCTGCGCCCGGCTTGCCCGTCTCGCACGTCTCTGGCACCTCAGTGCATGTCAGCACGTCAAGCCAGTCCGGGTCTGCGCCCTTTTGCTGCTGCTGCTGGCCACGCATCTCAGCCGCAGGAGGGCCTTGGGCTGTGAACGCCTGTGCTGATGCGCCCTGGTGCGGGTGCATGCTGGCACCAGACGCAGCAGGTTCTTGCGGGTTGCTGCCGAGAATGTGCTGGGCCAGGGCAAGGGCCTGACGGGCACCATACTGGCCCAGCGCCTGCGGGTGCTGCTGTGTTGCTGGGGCTATGTGTGCAGCCGGTGAGGGCGCCTGGTCGGACCAGTAGGTCTGTGTTGGCATGTCCTGCACCTTGACACGCACCGGCAGTGCTGATGCCATGGCGGCCTGGCAGACTGCAGGCCAATTGGGCATGCCTGCTGTGGAGAGCTGCGCTTGCCGTGCTGCCTGCATGATGCTCGTTGGGTCTGCACTGTTGTGGCTCGGCAGCGCAGCGTGCTGCAGGCCAGGATACTGTGGGCCAGCAGGCATGCTGTGGGTGCGCTGAGGTGGCTGGAAGTCAGACTCGGAGCATGGGCTGCCACGGTATGCCACCTGCTGGCGCAACACAGGTGCCTCGCCATGCCAGCTACAGGGCATGCTGGCCGCAGGGAAGCCTTGCGTGCTGACTGGCGCGCCCCGCTGCGCCGCCCCGCCTGCGCTGAACCCGCCCTGCCAGGCTGTCGGCATGCTGGAGGCCCCCTGGGGCGACAGCAGCTGCCGCCGGGCAGCGGCATGGAAGTCGCCCTGCCAGGCGGTCGGCATGCTTGCTGCTGGGAAGCCCTGTGTGGTGGCAGGCACCATGTGTGGCTGGTGCTGCGCCTGGGCTCCATTGCTGGGCCCGGCTTGCCAAGGCGTAACAGCAGACATGCCCGTTGACTGGGGCTCCTGCATTACAGCCTGTTGCTGCTGCTGTTGCTGGTGGTGCTGCTGCTGCTGCTGGTAGTGCTGCTGCTGGTAGTGCTGCTGCTGTGCCATCACAGCAGCGGCAGAGAACCAGCCAGCTGGCAGAGCCCCAGGCTGTGGCTGCACACCAGGTTGTGGCATTTGAGAGAACCCAACCGCCAGCTGCCACTTTGGCAGCATCCCTGCAGCAGCTGCATAGCCAGTGTTGCTGTGCAGTTTGCTTGCAGCAGCGCCC
>QAXK01006752.1:0-12132 GCA_004335735.1 Chlorella sp. KRBP
CCCTGCTGCTGCAGCCATGCGTTTTCTCTCCTCCGTCTCTGCTCCGATTGTTAACCCACGCCAGAGGCTCCCGCACCTCTGCAGACTGCTTGGACTGCTTGCTGGCAATAGTTTGGGAGGCTGTGGCACACCGCTAGGGGCAAAAGCGCTTTTGGGACTGGAACTGCGCTGGCATGGGCCACTGGCACGACTTGAAACACTTGGGAAGGGATGCAGTGCACTCCACCAGGAGGGCTGTCTAGGGCCGTTGGGTGCATCGCGCGCCACTCTTTGTCTCAACCCGGCACCTGACTGGCACGCGCATGTTGGGAGGGAATGACGGCAGCCGCCACCACTTATGGGCCCCACCACTCAGTATGGGGAGACAAGATGGGCTCAGCTTTCCGCCTGCCAAGTGTACGACTCCTGTGTGACTGCTCCTGCTTGTGCGCGTGCCAAGTGCAGACGCTGACGCTGCTCTCCTGCAGTCCCAACTGAGCGGTGCACGAGCTGAGAAAAAGCACTTCTTGCTGGAGCGCGCCTTCCTTTCGTTAGTGGACGCACAAGGCTTCGTATAAGCCGCGGCGTGTCGAGACCTTAGCATGCTGCCTGTATGAGGTCCTCTGGATGCTGCTGCAAGACCGCAACAGACCGAGTCCCAGGGTGTGCTGACGATCCTCATGGTGGCACAGCGGAATCGGCGTATGTGGTTTGCAACCTCTGACAGCGCAAAACAAGGCCCGAAAACAGCCCAGACACAAACGTCATGTCGCTCCTCTGTAGCACCACCTTCTGGGCCAAACGTAAAAAGAATCAATGTGCAAGTAGCAGCGCAGCAGCGAGCTCGCGCTGTCAGCTGCCACTAAGGGAGACACAACTGCACCACGCCACGCGCGGCAGCAATGGACGCGACACACACAGCCAGCGATTTGTACACGCAGTGGGAAAGGTCCTGGGATCCCGGAGTGCGACGCTGCGAGGGATGCCACGTGCCACGTGCCCAGGCCTCTCACCACAGCGAAGTCCAGGCCTCGCGCCACACCCAAGCCCAGGCCTCGCGCCACACCCAAGCCCAGGCCTCCCACCACACCCAACGCGGCACGCCGTGGACAGCCCGCTACATCTCTCCTCCAAAGCCGCCCGAGCCAAAGTAGTCCTTGTTGGCGCGCTGGGCCGCCCGGTTCTCCGCCTACGGGCACAGCAAGCAAGGAGCAGGCATGTCAACACTAGCAAGCAGCAACAGTGCAAGCAAGCAACAGCACGCACGCCACAGGCATGTCAACACTGTCACCGCGATCTTTTGTGACGGCTGCAGCATCATGACACCTGTCGTGAACGCCATGCGATGATGATGATGACTATGTCACTGGCAGCTGAAGGCAGCAGAGCAAGGTGCACGCCGAGCATGCGCGCCACCTGCTGTTCGGTGAGCCTCACGTCTCATGGAGTCCATACTGGCAAGCATACATGAGACCCCAACGGTGCACGGTGCACGGAGGACACACAGACAAGCGAAGGACACATACAGCTGGCGTGAACTTTGCTTGGCAAGGCCTGCCTGGCGATCTTTTGTGACGGTTGCAGCATCGTGACAACTGTCGTGAACGCCATGTAATGATATTGATGATGATGAGGCAGCCCTGTCGAGGCTCGTCGTCGCAACCAGCAAACGCACCTGCAGCTTGGGGCACTGCGTGGCCCTGTGTCCGAGGCCGCCGCAGATGGCGCAGCCCTTGACGCCGGACGCCGCCGCCAGCGCCTCCATCTCCTCCAGCGGGTCGTCCAAGGCGAGGAGGAAGTGCGGCACACGCTGCGGGCAACGCATGAACGTGGGGCACAGGTGGGTCAGGACAATGGCTGCTGGGCAAGGGTCGTCCAGGGCGAGGAGGAAGTGCTGCGGGCAAACAAATCATTGCGGGGCACGGGTGTGAGTGCGGGGCACACGCTGCAGACGGGTGCGGGTGCGGTGAGGGAATGTGTTCAGCACGAAGCGAGGCACGCACTGAACACGGACAGGTGGTGAACTCATCACCGCCACCACCACAGCCAGGAACCAAAAGCAACGCCCTGCGCACCTCTTCAGCCTCACCACAGCACGGGACCAAAAGCAACGCCACTCACCTGCTTGGCCCCACAACAGCACGGAAACAAAAAACGACGCCCTACGCACCTGCTTGGCCTCCTTGAGCAGGTGCTTGAGATCCAGCAAGATGGTCTCGTTGGTGTGGCGCGTGTTGATGAAGGTAGTGGCCACGCCAGTCTTGCCGCAACGACCCGTACGACCAATCCTGCAGGACAGATAGCCAAAGGAAAGCGAAGCATGTAAAGCCGACAGTGAAATCAGCTTGCGTACACCCGTGTGTGCGATACTCCCTCTTTTATGGCCTGCCTCTCTGCCTGCTTGGCCGCAAAAGAGTCCCCATGTCCGCATGCATGTCCGCGCGTGCACCTCCTCCAGCACCGCGCACTGCACGTACCTGTGCACGTAGTTTTCAATCTCGTCGGGCATGTCGTAGTTGACCACGTGCTGGATGTCGGCAAAGTCCAGGCCCTGCGCACCGGTTGCAAGCACCGGGTAAAGGAAACGAGTGAGATACGAACAGCACAAGAGGCATGCTGCCCTGCACTGACTGCGCTCGATGCAATGCCCGGTTTGATGCACTTCAACACCCTGCAGAGCGCCTGCCAGAATCCAGCCCTGTTCACTAACACCCTGCACAGAGCCTGCCAACACCTAGCCCCCGTCACGCCCCCTTCCCGCCCTCCAACCTCCAAAGGCCTTGCCTCACGCCTGCCACCCTCAACGCCACGCACCTTTGAGGCAATGTCCGTGGCCACCAGCACATCCTTCTCCCCCCGCTTGAACGCGTCAATGCTGCGCTCACGCTCCTCCTGGGGCTTGTCGCCGTGGATGGCCACCGCCTCCACGCCCTGCGTGTGCCAAGCACGAGGGTGTGGAAAATCGCAAAAGTGAACGCGCAATGCACAACATGTTGTCGCCGTGGATGGCCACCGCCTCCACGCCCTGCACGTGAGCCGAGCATGAGTGTGGAAAAAGTGTGAGGCTGAGGCTGAGTGAGGCTGAGTGAGGCTGAGGCGGAGGGGGAAGGCAGCAGAATCAGACGGGAAGAGAAAAGAAGCTGGAAACGATTCTCTCCAGAGGCTGCACGCGATCAGAAAAGAGGCTGCAAACGAGTTTCACCGGAGGCTGCAAACGATTCTCTCCAGAGGTTTTGCAAACGGATGACTCACCTTGACTAGGAGGAACTCGTGGATGGTGTCCACGTCGCGCTTGTTCTCGGCAAACACAAGCACCGGCGGAGCCGTCTTCTGCGCGCACAAACACACAAAGACACAACGAGGCAGCGCTCTGGAGGTGTGCTGCGTGCACCTTCCTGCTTGTTCGCCTGCTTGCTTGCCCACATGTCGCATGCAGAGACCTGGCAACCTAGCCACCCCACCCACCCCACCCAGCCCCACCCTAACCCACCCACCCCACCCCACCCCATCCCTCTCAACCCACTTGCCTGCAGGCACGCTAGCAAGTAGCTCGGACTCCTCCTTGCCACCCCATCCCTCTCAACCCACTTGCCTGCAGGCACTCCAGCAGGTAGCCTAACTTGGACTCCTCCTTGACGTACTCGACCTCCTGGATCACGTCCAAGTTGGCGGCACCCGCACGGCCCACGTTCACCTGCACGGCCAACGGCAAAACGTGTTCGGGACACGTTGCTTGCACCCACAAGCACACCCACACCACACCGCCACAAACGCCCACAAACAACACCCACACACGGCTGACGGCCACATGCAGTGCTTGTTCGAATGCTGGCGAGCCACCTACCCCTCATGGGGCCTTGACACCCTCGGACCCATGCGCGTTGCATGCCGCCCAATGGCAAGCCCTACCCTCATGGTTAGGGTTCATGCGCGTACCTCGATAGGGTCCACGAGCGCCGTCTCTGCAAAGGCCTTGATCTTGGCAGGCATGGTGGCGCTGAACATTAGGGTTTGGCGCTGGCCCTGTGGGTGCATGCATGCATTACAGGGCAAGAGAGCGCCTTCTCCTCACGCTCAGCAGCAGCAGGGGCGTGCATGCGCACGACAGGGCAAAAGAGGCTCGAGCGCCTCCTCCTCACGCTGAGCAGCAGCAGGGGCGTGCATGCGGACCATCGTGCGGAAGAGCAGCGTCCGCGTGTGTGGCTGCGTAGTGCGGCACAAACTTGCAGAATGCTGTGCTTGTGCGCCTTTGCCTGTCCCAGCATCCCCTCGAAAAAGGACAGCACGTCCCAGCACCTCCTGTCCAAACAGCCCCCCTCGAAGCCCCCTCAAACCAGCACCTCTGCTGTATGCGATCCTTGATGGACAGCACGTCGCGCATCTCCCCTCCAGACAGCCCTCCCTCCAACGTCCACGTCTGTAACCCCAACCCTAACCCTAACCCTAACTACCTTGAAGAAGGACAGCACGTCGCGCATTTCCTCCTCAAACCCGCCGTCCACCATGCGGTCAGCCTCGTCCAGGCACAGGTACCTGCACCAGCACGCACGCAGATGAAGTGTGTTGATTACCTGTCTCATGACGCAGTTTGTGCACGCCTGTGTCTCACGCGTTTCGCAGTGACCTGCCTGCTGCAGTATGCCATGCAGCCATGACCAGCTGACGGCAACATGCACCACAATAGAACGCGGGGCAGAGCAGCACCTAGGTTTCGAAGCGCGTGCGGGAGCAAGCATCGAGCCTCATCTGTTTTAGGAGCCTTGTGAGTGCATCAAACGCCCCGCAGCTGTCAAGGCATGCGGCGTACAGTCATGCAATGATTTTTTGCCCTTTCCCCCACTACCACAAGTTTTGCACCACCGCACCTGCACATGTCACGTTTGATTTGCTTCCAGTGCAGCAGGTCCTTGAAACCCGCTCCCTACCCTAACCCTAACCCTAACCCTAGGCGCACCTGCAGATGTCGAGGTTCATGCGCTTCTTGTGCAGCAGGTCCTTGAGCCGCCCTGGTGTGCAGATGGCCATGTGCACGCCCTGCATGAGCGGGCGGACATGGGATGCGAGCGTCAGCATGACAGCCAACGCGGGTGCTCTCACGCTTTTACGGCACACGATGTGTGGGGCGCTGCTTGGGCAGGCAACCCTAGGTGCCAAGGTGCAGGCGCACGCAGGCAGAAACCAGGTGGTGGCTGGTGGGCACGCCGCCCTGCAAGCAACCGCACCACCACTTGGCCTGCAGCAGTTCCTCGGTTGATGAGACAGAATCAGTGTTCAGCAAAAGGATCAGCAACAGCAGAAGGCAACTTTCTCTCAGCATGTTTTTTTCCAACACTGGCGCGTGAGCCCTCTTGTCTGCAGCACCGCCACACGTGGCAACTGCGAATGCCGTATAATGATGACGATGATTTCTCTCAGCCCTCTTACCTGCCGGACGATGTCAGTCTGCGTCTTGGAGTCCACGCCTCCCATCACCAGCAGCGTGCGCACTTCCGGGTAGCCGTCCTGCTTTAGGGCCTGCGCGCACGGTGCCCATGCAATGGCTACGGTATGCGCACCGACGCACACCTTGCCTGCCTGTTGTGGCCAGGCTGGCAGCACGCACAGTTTGTGCACGCCTGTGTCTCACGTCTTTCGCAGCGACCTGCCTGCCGTGCCAAGCAGCCGTGCCCGGCTGACGGCAACATGCGACGAAACGAAACGCACGGAAGAGCTACTGCAACACCTTCCAATCTAGGAGCCAACAGATGCAACAGGAGCCAACAATGGCGCTGCACCCGTCTGACTCTTGCGCCGACTCATGCGCTGTACTCTTTTGCATGGCGAGGCCTGCCTGGCGATCCTTTGTGACGGCTGCAGCATCATGACACCTGTCGTGAACGTCATGCAATGATGATCATGATGATGACTCACGCGCTGCACTCACGTCGCAGTACATGGTGACGATCTCAAAGGTCTGCCTGGCCAGCTCGCGCGACGGGCAGATGACCAGCCCGACGGGCCCCTCGTTGCGGATCAGTGGCATGCGCAGCTCCTCCTGCACTTGCATAAAGAGCTTGGTTTAGGGCTTGGTTTAGGGCTTGCGGCTCAACATGCAGTTTTCGTGTGCAGCTTGCCAAAGCAGGTCAAGCACTTGACGCTGCCGGGAGTTGTCAAGCCTCAGCACCCGCCCACTGCCCAACCAAACACACACAAAAGCGAGACGAGAGACTCACCTGCAGCGAGAACATGATCATTGGCAGGCTGAACACCAGCGTCTTGCCCGATCCAGTGAAGGCGATGCCAATCATGTCCCGGCCCGCCATGGCCACCGGCAGGCCCTGCATCTGGATGGGCGTGGGGCGCTTGATGCCCTTGGACTCCAGGTGGCGCCTGCACGCATGGAAAGGAAGGCCGGCGCGGTCACATTTTGCCATCATGGCGGTTGCGGGTGGCGTTGACTTGCGGGACACGTGATGCCAAAGCAGATGCCGAAACAGATTCCGTGCTTTGCAATGCACCCGTGGCTGCGTGACGCTGTGCCGAGCGCTGCTAATTCTATTCTACTCACAGGACGGCGGGCGGGAACGACACTGCTTCGTTTTATGGCACGCTGCCATAACCACTCACACACACATCAGGACGAGTTTGTCTTTGGCTCGCGTGCCTGAGTGCTGCGAGACATCTGATACGCCCGGTAGCTGGGCTCCAGCCCCGCCGAGGCACCCCAACAGATGCGAAAACATCGACACACCCACACACACGCACCACAGTGCTACTCACAGGACGGCGGGGGGGAACTTCATGTCCTTGAAGTTGGGGATGGGCGCCGGCACGTTGTGCCCGTCCACAATGATGCGGAACTGGTCGCGGATCTCCTGCCGCGCCTCCTCGGCCATCTGGCGGTACCGCAGCGGTGGCTTCCACCCAGTCTCCATGCTCTTGGTGTAAACCACGCCCTGCGCGAGCATGAATGGCAAGGGAAACCATGGGCAAACATCGCGCTGTTGGTCTGCATGAGGATTAGTAGGCGGCTTCCACCCAGTCTCCATGCTGCTCTTGGTGTAAACCACGCCCTGCGCGAGCATGAATGGCAAGGGAAACCATGGGCAAACGTCGCGCTGTTGGTCTGCATGAGGATTAGTGGGCGGCTTCCACCCAGTCTCCATGCTCTTGGTGTACACCACGCCCTACGCCAGCGTTAGAGGCAGCGAGTGGGTGGGTCAGCCAGGGAATCCACGGGCAAGTCTGCGCTGCTGGGCTGTTTGTGCTGCACAGCCACGCCAAGCGCATGCAGTCATGCAGAAGCTGTGCTGCGGCACCTGGCCCGCTCCCGCCCTGCCTCAAGCACCGAGCCGCATTTACACGAGCGTCACACAGCCACTACGTCGCATCATGATCGCTTGTTAAGCAGCAGCATCCTTACCTTTGCCAACTCCTGCACTGCCTTGAGCGCCGCGCTCTTCTTCATCACTTGCTTGATCAGGTCCTGCTCCTCCTCCAGCTGCTTCTGCTCCTCGGTGGCCTCTGCACGCGCACACGCGCACCGGCGGCAGTTCTGGTCACGCACCGGCGGTCACGCACCGGCAGTTCTGGTCACACACCGCCTGCAAAGCAGCTGGTGCACCTGCCTGGGCCCCGCACTACCCGCCTCCCAATCTACAGTCGTGGGTCCTGGTTCTGCCCCGCCCTGCATGGGCACTGCTGCTTCAGCCAAGCGGGGTGCGCAGGGCACACTGCGCTCCTGCTGCTGCACTGCACAGCCTCTGCGGGCTATCGGCTGCTGCTGCGTCGCTGCTGCGGCTCCGCCAAACGCCTTGCTGCTGCTGCTGCCCAGCGAGCGTGCCGCTCAGCCCGCCATCGGCCTGTGTGCCTTACCCAGAGTTCTACCATCGCACCCTGCGCCATTAGCACTCAAAACACACACGATGAACACGGGTTCCTGATCACCAGGCGTTCGCTCACCTGGCTGGTCCTTGCGCGCCCTGGCCGCTGCCAGCAGCAGCGACTCCTTGGGCCTGTTGCCCTGCTGCGCCGCTGCAGCCGCTGCAGAGTCCTCTGGCCCCAAGGACCGCTCCCGCGACTTGCGCCGCCCGTCGTCCGAGTCCGTGCCATCGCCTGACGCCCCGCCCTGCGCATGTCAGGCACGTGGCACGGTATCGCGTGATGGCCATGCAGGTAAACCAACAGGCAGCCTGCGGTGGCGGCAGATCGTCAACGTGCGCCGGGCGCCCTCCCCACCTTGAGCAGCTGGCGCAGGCGCTGCTCCTGCAGCTGCCGCCGCTTGGCCAAGGGCAGGTACTCCCTGCGGAGGGCACACAGCAAGCACAACGCTCTGGAGGTGTTCTGGGGTTGTCAACGAGAGCTTGCGAAGGGCAGGACGCCCCACGCACTCCTCCTGGTCGTCGTCCTCGACGAGCGTTAGCAGCGCCTTCTTGCGCTCGTCCTCCTCGTCGAGCTCGGCGCGCCGGTAGCGCTTCACGGGAGGCTTGGGACCGGCCTCGTGCCCCTCGGCCGCCGTGGCGCTGCCCTCGGCGGCCATCGCGAGCTTGGATGTTGTGCTGATGAACGCCTGCTGCTGCTGTGCTTCGAGCTGCTGGTCGATCGACGAGTCTGAGGCGCTCTTTTGCCGTGGCACTCTCGACAAGGGGTCCAGCATGCGCAGGCGGAGGAGCAGACGGGAGCTTGCAGTTCCACACGCATCCCGCAGCACACGCCCACTCAGCAGGCCGCAGGGACCGCAGGGACACCGGCACGACTGTTGCGACGTGTGGGATGGAGCGCCCTTGGCAGACGTCCACCACTCGCACGGAGAAGCACGGGCCTGGCTCACAGCGCTCACAGCGCCCGCCAGGCCTGGCCTGGCAGCCCGCAAGGCAGCAACCGCACCCCAGCAGCGGACGGCGAGGAGGCAGCGGGGGGCAAGGGGGGGGGACGAGCTCGCGCACACGCCTGCCCGCACCGCAGCAGCAGGACGGCGGCCTCACGCTGAGCCAGCGGCACAAGAACCTGAAACTAATGATGCTCCTGCACTCCCGGCCTGGCGTGACTCCGCTGACTCCGCCACGGGCCGGACGCCTGCCAACAGCGTGGGTGCTTGGGCACATCCTGTCCACGCTCAGCCGCATACACCAGCAGTCATCCGCGCAGGTGAGCTCTTCGTGTGCGTAGCTTGGACGCTTGGCGGTGCGAGTCTTGTGATGGGGTTGCGCGCGCTCACGAGCAGCACCGCACATGCCTGCGCTGCTCTGCGCGTTGCATTTCCGCAGGGCCGGAGCCTGGATCAACACCTGCGTTGGATGCGGGTGAGTAGCAGGGTGCGGGTGGGCACGCGTACTGTGGCAGGAGAAGCCCTGCACAGAGCGCTTGTCGTCATAGTGCCAGGTGGTGTACGCCCTGGCCTGGTCTGGAGCCTTGACGCGGCGGCGGCGGGATGCACTGATATGCAAGTGGCACAGCACGCACACTGCGCCTTGCATCGACCTAGCACACTCGTGTTGCGTCGTGGGCCAGCTCGGTGGCTTCCTCGTGTCCACAGGGCACCATCCGAGCTCCACCATGCTCTCTACCTCCACCATCCACCTGATGCGCGCCTGCCTGCAGGTGGAGCTCATGACCCTGCCAGACACGCTGACCAACGCCGTCTCGGCCATGTTTGACCAGGTCCACAACTGGTGCGTGCGCAGAGCTGCGCCTCTGCACCTCTGCACCTTTGCACCTCTGTGCGCCTCTGCACCTCTGCACCTCTGTGCGCCTCTGCACCTCTGCACGTGACCAGGCATGCGGCCAGGTGCAGCAGGTGGACAGCAGACAACTGCTTGCTGTGCCGTGTGTGCACGCAGGCTGCGGATGCTGCTCTCGCTGATGCTGGTGCTCTTCCTGCTGCGCTGAGTGGTGCTGCCACCGCCAGAGCCCGCTTGGCTGGACCTGGGCCTGGGCCTGGCCCAAGGACCTGGCCCTTTGTATATGAGAATGAGTGAGGAGGGTCTGATGACCCTGTGTAGGATGACGGTGCGCCACGTGAGCGACTGCGAGTGTGTGTTACTTTCGCTAGGCTTGCTATGGTGTGGTGGCCATTGTTTCAGAGTGCTTTTCAGAGTGCGTTTGGAGAGTTCGCGTGTGCGGCCACTGGCCCCCCGAGTGCGCGCCAGCACCCTGAGCGCATGACCTACTTGTGGACTTGTGAGTGACTGCGGCGAGTGCCACTGCACTGCTCCATCTCTTGGCAAGGAGAGTGACGCGCATGACACGGGCATGCAGTCCGCACGCATCTTGATGAGGTACACAGGACACGCCAGATCAAAAGTCCACATCAAGGCCAGCAGCAGCGCCACACACGCTCTCTCACCGCCCATTCCGCCTTCGCTGCTCGATGGCTGCAGCTGTCGCGTCCGCCCCGAAGCCAGAGGCAGCGCCAGAGAAGCCCCAGGCGGCCGCGCAGCAGCAGCAGGACGTCTGGGAGGAGGACGCCTTCGAGGAGTTTGAGAACGATGGTGCGCGCGTGCGGGGGGGCCGAATGCTCGTCTAAGTCGGCCACGCAGGCCCCGCGCAGAACCTTACGCGCCCCAAAATCAGCATGTGCACAGCCAGGGAGAATCGCCTGCAGCCTCAGCGTGGCTCTCGGGGCGCCAGGGCCCTCTCCCGCCCCGGGGTGGGCCGCCCCAAACATGATCTCAGACCAGACACCACGCAGGCACGCCGTGCAGCAGCGGCAGGCAGGGACGCAGCATGCAGCCGTGTGTTGGTCAGGATACAGCACGGATGCAGCCCTCCAGTGCAGCCGGTGACCGCGCATGGTGACGTGTGCGTTTGCGCGCTACGGCGATCGTCAGCGCGGTCAGGATGCAGCACGCCCGCAGCAGTGCCGGTGGTGACTGACCGCCGCGTGACGACGTGTTTGTGTGCACGCGCAAGCGCAGACTGGGCGATCGTCAACCATGAAGACAACCAGGTGAGCCCCCTGGTGCCGCTAGCAAGCGAGTCCCTAGCGTGGTCCTCTAGCTGATGCACTCACTTCTGCACCATCTGGTACTCTGGTACCTCGAGCTGTGCAGGAGCTGTGGCAGGCTGATTGGGATGACGACGACGTGGTGGTGGACGACTTTGCGGCGCGGCTCAAGGACGAGCTCGACAAGACCATGAAGGAGTGAAGAGAACGGCGTGGGCGGCACGGAGTGTGGCGGGGCGCGGGCAAGCGACAGCCCAGAAGGAGGGCGTGGACAGAGGGGCGGACGGAGGAGCGTGGATGGGACCGTGGCGGGGAACTAAGAGGATGTGGGCGGCACGGATGTGAAGCGGTGCAGGGGGGCACCACGACGGAGGAGTGGAGAAGGAGCTGGCCTTCACCATGTGGAGGCTCGGGGCGTGCGCAACAGAGGAGTGGAGAAGGAGGCTGGCCTTGAGCAGCATCTGGAGGCATGGGTAGTGCGCCTGGCGCAACTGGCGCCGCTTGCAACCAGCAAGGAGGCAGCCTTCCGGCACCCTCCCTGGCGCCTGCAGGCAATGCTGGGGTTGTTGCCTGCCGCGGATTTGGCCTGCACTGAGCAGGCGCCACGGCTCTGCCCACCTGCTCTTGACTCGTCTGGGTGCTGAACCTCCCTCTGATGAGCCGCATGTGCATTTGACACACGACAGTTTGCGCCTGCCTGGACATGTTTTTGCCCAGCTCATGCAGCTGCCTGACACGATTCTTTGACCTTCAGTCTGACAGCACGCACACGCCGTCCGTTTTGTGTACAGTATCGTCGCCCTGTGCGCTGGCGACGCGGGCGCTCCTTGACCCGCGTGTTTGGGTGCACGTATTGAACAGCTGGACCGGCTTTTGCATGCGGCACGTTGCTCCCGTGGAAGGTATGACTACCGTTGCAGTGGTGAGCGGGAGACCGGGCGCTAAGCCGTCAAGCAAACGTGACGCTGAGCATGGAGCAGCAATACGCCCATGCGCTGCCTCGTCCCTCCAGCATCCTAGCCTCTAGCTACAGCCTCCACACCCAGGCCCCAACAGCCTCCACACCCAGGCCCCAACAGCCTCCACACTTTTGTTTTCGGCTCGCGTGCCTGAGTGCTGCGAGACATCTGATACGCCCGGTAGTGGGCTCCGGCCCCGCCGAGGCGCCCAAACAGATGCAAATATCGACACACACACACACACAGGCCCCACGCCACTGTGCAGCAGCT